>CACRXP010000011.1:545829-573576 GCA_902702965.1 Spirometra erinaceieuropaei
CCGGGCCACGAGCCCGTTGCCCTGTCGGTTTTCGATCGGGAATATACAATGTTAGGGTGCGCTCACCGATCGTTCATACGGAACTCACTCGTTCCGTTGTGCCTTAAGGGCTCTCTCTCTAGCCCAACCAGCAGCCGCACAGCGGCGCATGATATATAGGCAGAATGGTATTACCGACAAAGACAAGGGAGACTGGAATGGCCATTTTTGGCTTATTAGCTGTCGTCAGCCAGCCATACCATGCGCCACTGTGCGGCTGCTGGTTGGGCTAGAGAGAGAGCCCTTAAGGCACAACGGAACGAGGGAGTTCCGTATGAACGATCGGTGAGCGCACGGTAACATTGTATATATATATATATATATATATTTATATACTTAACAGTAGGATTCGAGCATGCTTCAATTACAGTCTTCCAGTCGGAATAGCCCACATCTGTTTTCACGCAATGGAGATCACTGTGCCGTAGTCAAAACCGAGCTTCCCAAATTAGAAACACCCAAACTCTGGGTTCCATCTGGGCTTCAAACCAAACCGTTCTTGCATTTTAGTTTGTTGCATTTGACTGGGCAGTGGACTGTTGCACCGGAAGAGGATTTTAGGATTGACATCTACATTGATTCCGGAGAGGCTTTTACCGAAGTTCCCATGCAGGCGTAATTTTAATTTTTCCCGCATCAGGAACAAAAGGCAAATTATTGATATCGAATGGGGAATTCATAAGATGAAAAATACAAACGCAAATAGCTAGTGTTCCAAAGTTAGAATCTACCCGCGCACTTGGTGATTTGAGTGGTGGAGTGAGAGAGAGAGGAATTCGCGTTATTTTGAAATCGTGAATTCAAAATTTTCAACGAAAATTGACCTTATACACTATGGACAGTAAATAAGTTAATAGATTTTTGCCGAGTAAAAAGATGAGCACAAAAGGATCGATTAATATGAGGACATTTCAAGCCTTAGCTTCTGTATTTCTATCTCTTTACACATAAGAGATCTCGCCAGGAATGGCAATACAGAGGCTCAGAAGGCCGATGTGCGACAAGACATAAGTCGCAAACTGCGAAGCATCGGGGGAAGACATTTCAGGAATAAGAGCGAAATGCAAGAGATGGGCAACGTTATCTATAGTCCGACCAGCAAATTGCTTGACCGTATTGAAATGTCGTTGTACGATGATATAGACTAAAAAAGATATTTAAAAATCATCAGCAGCAGAAGAGAGAATTCGGAAGACCCGTCGTAAAATAAAAAGATCTTTTTTGAGCCAAGCAGGAAAAATGACAGGAGGACAATATACAATAAGAGGAAGAATCAGGCATGGGTTGAGGTGTGTGGTAGAAACGTAAAAAACGAGTGTAATAAGGGAGTTTAAGAGTCTTAGTAAATAGGGCCTCATAATAGAGGGAAAGTGGAAAATTTAAGGATAAATTAACGCAGTGGTACCTGAAAGAGGATACCGCTTTAGGAAGGATGTTAGATGACTCAGGTTTAGGAGAGGACCGCAGTCGGAATATACACTGAACTGATTTTTGGTTCTTCATTGGGAAAACTTTTACTGCTACCATACTAGGACATGGTTTAAGTCATCATTTAGAGACTGGAGGTGTGTCTTACTCTTCAGAGGGTGTTCAACAACCACATCGTCAGCATACTAAATCAAAAGGCAGTCTCTAGGGTATCTTAGATCACCGGTGTGGAAAGAGAAAAGGTGAAGGGACGAACTAGAACCTTGAAGACCTCCGTAGCCATGGGGAAGGATGCGGTAAGTAAAATAATCGCTAAGTCGAGAGACGACCCAGCCTGGAGAGCGGCATACGGATGCGTGCCACCACGGATGCGCTGAGCCACGGGCCCATTGTCCTGTCCGTTGTGATAGGGAATATAAATTATGACAGATGGGTGCTCATCGATCAGGTTACAAAGCATGCTCGTCCTGTTGCGCCTTAGGGATAATGCTTTAATCATCGCAGGCAGTCACACAGCGACTAGTGATCTATGTAGATAAAGTGATATCTACAGGACAACGGGTCCGTGGCTCAATGGCAGAGCGTCAAACTTCATGACAAAATATATCGAGTTCGAATCTCAAGCGATCCACACTCGCAGTTACGCATGACTGGCTGATAACGGCTAATAAGCCAGAACTGGGCATTCCGGTCTACCTTGTCGTGGTCAGTACCACCTTATCTACACATATAACTAGTCGCTGGGGGACTGTCTGCGAGGGTTTAAGCATGAGTCCCAAGGCACAATGGAACGAGCATGTTCCGTAACCTGATCGGTGAGCGCCCATCTGTTATAATACTTATATCTATTAATTATCGATTTTATCCGCGATCCACATATCGAGTAACTATTTCTTTTTCAAGATACTACGAAATCGGTGACAGCGACACGTCAGGAAATGCGCGAGCTGAGGTTACTTGTTCTTATAGCCAAACCGAATTTCAATATATTATGTTCCCCTTAGACATCCCAATCCCGGTCGGCTTACTTGGCCTGCTGTTGTCCACCATATAACGCGTTGAACGGGCTAAGTTTCATCACTATTACAACCAAAGCAACTATACCGACAAAAAGAACTACTTTGAAGACGTGTTAGTTGTCAAGAAAGTTATTGGATAATAATAATTGAAAAAATTTTTAATATATAGAAGCATCTTTTGAGAACGATGATTCATCCCTTGTAGAACAACCTGGATTGTTGTCTATAGGGAAGGATTAATATTGAAAAATGAAATGCATTTACCAGTCCAGCTTTTGTTGACTATTTCTTTCTGCTGCCTTGTGCACAAGACAAATATTTTCTCTCCGCTCGAAAGCAGTAGAAAATAGGAGGAGAAAATTATTTGCGAATGAATTTTACCATTTAACCACGTCTCTTAAAGGTAATCCACTTCAGTTTTATTTTGTTATTTCCCGAAAAAACGGTATTCCAAATCGTGGGTTTTGTTGAAGACAGAACGACGATTTTTCGATAAAAAGCATCGAATTGTCAATTTGGTCCTAAGGACCAATTGCAGCCACAGCGGTGATTTTTCCGATGCCTACGTCTTCGTCGATGCACATTTGATAAATGTAGAACATGACTATCGCAAATAGGACATACTGGTCGAAAAGTGTAGCAGTTTGCATCATGGACATTGATTAGTAAAATAGACGATTCAATTCCCTTCAAAAGGGTGCTAGCGTACAGCAAAGACGACCTCATAATTGTGCTACAGACAAACAAGGGATTTAAAACATTTCAATTTACAGAAAGAAAATAGGCATAATAAAGTACAATTTATAAATATTCCCACCTGAATAAAGAGCTACAGAAATGGCGTTTCGAATTTAAAACCCACCTAATGTGTCCCATGTCTTCCCTCTTGGCCGTTACTCTTCCTAGTGAGCATCAACGAATGTGCCGATAGTCCAAGTTACACCGTCATCGTGCTTTTCAACAATTTTGAACTCCGGAAAGTCATTAAGTGCGCTTAGTTACTGAACCGAATTGGCGGTTGGTTTGCTCGGTGGCGGTTATATCTAAATATCTGCAAGTTCTTCGCCCTTCGATTCCTCTGGAGAATATCAAACAAGGAATGTGACCCTTCTTATTCAGTTTATTTCAATTTAGTTTATTGACGGAAACAGCAAAGAACCCTTAACTACTCTCTTTACAACGTAAAATTGGGTACAGCATATATGTCAAATATCTGGGCTGGAACGGTTCAAATGAACTCATAGCGGTAGGTAAATTGAGCGTGATTCTGAAGGATTAAATTCAATCTGTCACTTTGTAACATAAGTCTGTTGAGAGGTTCTTTAGAGCCTTCCATCTATAGTGACGTCACAGCATCTGCGGAAGGGGTATTTCATGTTTTGAAAACTCTGACATAGGAAAAGCACTTCCGCGTGTCAAGTCTTGCCTGCAGAATGCGCAGTTTGAAAGAGTGAATTCAGAATTTGACCATGGTAGAGAATACAGAATAGCCGTTAAATGCCAAAGTGCAATCTAGTCGCTTTGAATGTTTCATCCCAGCATGTCAGGCACTTAAAGGAAAGGGGTTCAGATTTGTGAGGCAGCTTGCACACACGAAGAAGTCCCTGCTCCCATCCACTTTTGTAGTTTTCTTTCGAACTATTTCAATAGCCGCAAAAAGATGGACGCAAGATCACATGGACTGTACGTGTAGTAACTTAAGCATCGACTCTCGTGCAGGAGGCCATCATCAGAAACTCTGTGAATTCAACATCAACTTGACAGTTTTTATAGTCAGTCAGACAGGAAGGGGAGTAAGTGCAGAAGGCCGTGTTTGCGATAAGGTTGGGTCTACGTCGTGTTACGGTATTGTGCCAGTATGTGTTCTTGGTTAGGAATTGGATCGCGCCTCTATGAAGGGTATTTTGATGTTGAGCCACCCACGGCCTGCAGGCGTATACACCGTATTCCAAGTGCAGTCACGTCAATAGACGGAAGATCAGTCAGTCAGTCAGTGTATTTGAGGGAAATAGGCATACGCCTTTGAACTCCCTATTTGTACATAAAAAATCCATTAACAAGCAAAAATGTGAATAAATTAGAGCATTAAGTGAATGCATACATTGATTCACATATGTCACTGGTTACATGGCTAAAAAGTCACAGTCCGCTTGTTGCTGCAACATATATCTGTCAAGGCGACATTTAAATGTCTCCACAGATTGAGACATAACAACCGTCTCGGGCAGGTTATTCCACGGTTCCACGACACGGTTGGAGAAGAAATATTTTCTCACAGTCAGTCTTCCCTGTGGCACACGTAGCTTGAAGGGATGTCCCCGGAGGTGAGTTGTAGTGGCGAGTTGGAAAAAGTCATCGCACCGAAGGGCACAATCCAAGCCGCGCACGATACGGAAAGTTTGTATCATGTCTCCGCGCAACTGCCTATAACTCAGAGGATAGAGATTAAGGTTAGTTAAGCGGATCTCGTATGGCAGTGCACTTTGACCTCTTACTTATTTTGTGGCTCGCCTCTGCACCTTTTCGAGCTGATCGTAATCCTGGTGCGTCCACGGTCTCCAGGCCTGAATTGCATATTCGAGATGGGGCCTTATAAACGTGCCGAAGAATTTGGTGAAGCAGTCTTCATCGAAAACTACGAATGCCCGCTTGATGGCATATAGTATTGAAGTTGCGGCCTTGGCCGCCTTACAGCATTGTGTAGAAGGCTTTAGGCTATCTGCAACCCAAACTCCGAGATCTTTCTGATTTTCTGCTTCTCGGAGTGGCATTCCGTTCAGATGGTATTGCCGCGTACTAGGGCTCTGATTTCCGAGGCGCAGAATGGTGCATTTGTTCAAATTGAAGGACAAGAGCCATCTGCGGGACCACTCGTCCAACCGACAAAGATTTTCTTGGAAGTTGGTCTAATCGGCAGCATTCTGGATGACTTTCCAGTTTTTTATGTCATCCGCAAACATGGCACAATCACAGTCCAACCCATCTACACAATCATTGATGAACAAGAGAAAGAGAGTTGGTCCGAGCACCGAGCCTTGTGGGACCCCACTCTCTACGAATGTGCACCTTGATTGCTGTTGTTCTACGCAGACAATTTGGGAACGGCCGACAAGGAAATTTTCGATCCATTTGAGAAGTTTGCCACCGATGCCCATAATTCTCAACTTGTGTAGGAGACGCTGGTGCGAAACACTGTCAAAGGCCTTCCGAAAATCAATATAGGCAACATGCACGGTGTGTTTTGCGTCCAGTGCTCGTGTCCAACTTTGCACTGTGTATAGCAAGTTCGTAACACATGATCTTCCTCTACGGAAACCATGTTGTGTATTGGACAAGAGGTTGTGGGTTTCCAAGTAAGTCATCAACTCCTTTTTGATGTTTTTTTCCATCACTTTGCAGCAGATTGATGTCAGACTGACGGGTCTGTAGTTTGTCGCCTGAGCACGACTACCGCTTTTGTAAAGGGGTGTAATGTGGGCCGTCTTCCAGTCTGTGGGAAGAATTCCAGCATCAAACGATTTTTGGCACAGAAAGGATAGTGGCTTGGCCAGCTGTTGGGCAAGCTCAAAGAGCGGCTTTGCTGGAATCTCGTCCGGACCGGGAGATTTACATTCCTTCAAGCTTTTCAGTTCTTCCAAAATCGCTTCTTCTCGAAACACAATATTTTCGATAGTGGGATCTCTCATGTCTCAGAATTAGATGGGGTAAAGTCCGCTTCTCTTGTGAAAACGGATCGGAAAAATTGAGAAAAGTGCTCAGCCTTGTTTGTACTGTCCGCTATTTCCAAGCCGTCATCACCCCTCATAACAGGAATGGGATTCCTGTTACGTGTGCTTTTCCGCAAATAGCTGTAGAGCAATTTCGGATTTTTAACGGCTTTGTGGAGCAAATTACTCTCAAAATCCCGTCGCCTCCTGAAAATCAGGCTTTTCACCTTATTTCTTTGAATTTTGTATTCTGTAAACGCTGCATTATTGTTGTTCTGGCGAAATGTTTTCCATAACCCACCTTTCTTGTTGATCTCCCTTTTGAGTTCTCGTGTAAGCCACTGAGGGCGGTTGGATGTCCTAGGCTTTGATAAGGGACAGTGGTACTTCATTAGATGCATTAAACGATCCTTGAATAAATTCCAGTCCTCGTTAACGTTTACGGAGAAGAGAACATCCCAGTCTATTTGTGATGCCTCAGCTCTCATTTGGCGAAAGTCCCCTTTCTATATATTTTGCCTCGTATTGTCTTTTGTACACGGTTCAGAATACAGCAAGTACTCGCATAAAAGCACTGCATGATCACTTCGACCGAGCGGAGGTAGGTAGTACACCTCGTCTATACTGTCAGGATCTTTGGTAAAAACGAGGTCCAGACAACTGGCCTGTTGCCCTACACGAGCTCTAGTTGGAAACAGGACATGTTGCGTGAGTAGAGCTTCTAAAGTTGTCTTTAGTAGATTGTAATCGAAGGTATTCATCGAGCATTTCGCATGCATATCGCTCCATTGAATGCATGGTGCATTAAAATCCCCCATGATAACAACGTCTGGTCGGCTGGCGATCTCTTTGATGCTTTTCAGTAGACAAGTATCCGGGTCGGGATCCGCCTGCGGGGGCCGGTAGACAGTTAAGACTTCGAGGGACTGAGATCCCCGCGTCTTTATAGTCAGCCAAATTGCCTCTGTGTCGTTAGAAATCTTGTCGGTCCTCTCACACACTGCTAAGTTGCTCTTGACATACATGGCAACTCCTCCACCCCGGCGGCCTCTCCTGTCTCTCCTAAACAAATGGTATCCTGTTAATGCTACCTCGCAATCGCCAACGTCCTCTGACAGCCACGTTTCTGTTATTGCTATAACATCGGGAAGAGTATCGTCTACCTGTATTCTCAGTTCGTCAAGCTTGGAAAACAGACTCTGAGCATTGGTGTAAAAGAATTTTAGTTTGCAACATTCGACAGTACTTCGTTCGGTTTGTCTCGGGTTTGCCAATATTATGTTGCTGCCGCCATCATGATGACTGGCTGGTTCCAAAACAACATCGCGTTCCTCTGTATTACTTGTCCCCTGAAAATGGCCAAGTTGCTCTCTCCCGCTGCAAGTCTCCTCTTCAACTCCGATATTAGAGACTTTAATTTAACTTAATTATGAAGAACTCGGTGGCCTCGGTACGATGCGAACCCATAGAAGCAAAGGAAAGGCTTAAGTACAACCAACGCTCTAACCTTCCTGAGATACGACGCGCTACTGGGGGCAGTTTGTTTGATCCCATGCAGGTTAAAAGTTTTGTTAAAAACACAAAATAAGGCGGCTTTTATCAAATTACAGTTGAATAGACTGGGATGTTCTCTTCTCCGAAATGCCACCGAGGACCGGAATTCACTAAATGGAAGTTGTTTTCATCTCATGAGGAACAAATATCCCTTATCGAGATCTGGGAATGCAAAGCAACAGCCGTGGTCAACGTGAAGTCCAAAATTAGGAACAGTGTGAAAGGAACGATGCGGAAGACGTTTGTTGGAAGTTACTAAGTCTAAAGGAACAAGCTTAAGGACTTACTTTTAAAAGGACTAAGAGATTTCCCGAATGCATTGCCCAACCGAACAGTTTAAATTTGTAAATTGCTCTACAAGTATTTATGAAAGCGTAACCATAACAAGAAACGGAGGAGAGTATCGAAATGTCCGAGAGTATAATCTAGGTTCAGTGTTGGTCCGATCTCCTTTCTTTTGTTTACTAACGATTATGTGCAATAATTGGACTGTGATTGTGACATGTTTTCGGATAATATAAAAATATGGAAATTCATTTGCAGCGCTGCCGCCGAAACGTATTTCTAAGCATGGTCCCATAGATGGTTCAGCCGGAACAATTGCATCCTCTTGGCTCTACGAAATCAAATCTAGGTCTCTCATGCGTGTCAGTATCATTTTAACTGAATGCTTCTTTAAATAACCCAAACACAAAACAATGTCACATTTCAAATGACGAACACTCTAAAGGCTTCTGCACACTGATTTAAAGCCTTTAAAACCGCAGCCCTTGTGCATTAATCCACAAAGCGAGAGTTAAAAACTTTTCGATGAAGACAAGCTGTCTGAAGCATTAAGTACGTTTTTAAGCGATCCAAGCTGGAAAGCCCCTGACGCAGCGGAATGATAACATACCTGAGAGACTTCTTATGCGAAGCATGAAATTTGTAAGAAGTCATAAAGCACTGCTATATGGAACCCACCTAAATAATCTAAATCTCTGTCTCCCGAGATACAGGTAATTGCACGGGACTCCGTATAGACTTTCGTTTTCGTAAGTGATTTATTCTTTGCCGTCTAACATTGGGACTTCTTCCGATCCGCCACTACAACCAACCTCCAAGGGCATCCTCTTACAGTAAGTATGCTCCACGGAAAACCAGATGCGTGAGAGTACTTTTTAACGAACCGTGTAGAGAAACCATGAAATAACCTACTTGTGTTGATTCTAATGTCTCAGTCTGTGGAGTCATTCAAACATCGATTGGGAGACATCTGCTGTTGCGACAAGCGGGCTACTTGACCATGCAACATTTGAAAATAGTACTTATGTGGAATTACGTATGCTTCCACTTGAAATCGCTTTATTATACAATGTTGCTAATTCTTACAATTTGTTTGTGACAAATAAGGTGTCCAACGGGATAGGCCTATTTCTCACAAAGACACCGAATTGTGCTGAGGTATACATCGAAATCCACAAATGCTCATTTTATGACGTGCAGAAGGGACATTCAGCTTTTTACTACTCGCGGCTCAAATGACAATCGTCTGCTGCTTCTCCGCACCTGCGCAGAACATCGCCTTATCCTAAAGAACACCTTCTTCTGTCTGCCGGAGCGAGAGAAGGCCACCGGGAGGCATCCTCGGTCGCGCCAGTGGCACCTGCTGGACTACGTCCTCGTCCGGAGGCGAGATCAGCGGGACGTGCTGGTGATGAAGGCGATCGCGGGTGCTCACGGGTGGATCGACCATCGCCTCGTCATCTCGAAGATGCGTATTCGCCTACAGCCTCGCAGGAGACCACATGGTAAACGACCCCAGGTAAAGTGAATGTTGCCTTGTTGTCTTTGCCCGCTCACCATCTTCATTTCATCAATGAGATAGCTCAAAGGCTAGACAACCTTCCTATCGCTGCTGCCGACGACGCTGCCGCCGCCGAGAACGCCTCCGTGGAGAACCGCTGGTGTCAACTGCGAGACACGGTCCAGTCGACGGCGCTCGCCGTCCTTGGTCGTGCTCCCCGACAACACCAGGACTGGTTCGACGACAACGACGCCGCCATCAGAAATCTGCTTGCTGGGAAGAACCGCCTACACAAAGCCTTCGTAGATCACCCCACTGATGCCACCAAAGCTGCCTTCTACCGCAGTCGCCGCCAACTGCAGCAACGATTGCGCGAGATGCAGGGCGCCTGGACTGCTCGCAAAGCTGAGGATATCCAAGGGTACGCGGACCGCAAAGAATGGAAGAACTTCTTCTCTGCGATAAAGACTGTCTACGGTCCGCCGACGAAGGACACTGCCCCTCTCCTCCGCGCCGACGGCAACACTCTCCTGACTGAGAAGACACAAATTCTACAGAGATGGGCCGAGCATTTCCGAGGCGTCCTCAACCGCCCCTCCGTCATCTCCGACGCCGCCATCGAGCGTTTGCCGCAAGTGGAGACAAACGTGGACCTCGACCTCCCTCCATCTCTCCAGGAGACCATCAGGGCCGTGCAGCAGCTCTCCAGCTGGAAAGCGCCCGGATCGAACGCAATCCCTGCTGAGGTCTACAAGCATGGAGGTCCCCAACTGATGGATCACCTGACTGAGCTCTTCCAAGAGATGTGGCGTCAAGGTGAAGTCCCACAAGATTTCAAAGACGCAACCATCGTGCATCTCTACAAGCGCAAAGGGAATCGCCAAGTCTGCGACAATCACCGCGGCATCTCCCTGCTGAACATCGCCGGGAAGATCTTCGCTCGCATCCTTCTCAACCGCCTCAATAACCACCTGGAACAGGGCCTTCTGCCGGAAATCCAATGCGGCTTCCGTCGTCATCGTGGGACAACGGATATGATCTTCGCCGCCCGCCAACTTCAGGAGAAGTGCCAGGAGATGCGGACCCACCTGTACTCTACCTTCGTGGACCTGACGAAAGCCTTCGACACGGTGAATTGTGAAGGACTGTGGAAGATCATGCAGAAATTCGGCTGTCCGGAGCGATTCACTCAGATGGTGTGTCAGCTGCACGACGGTATAATGGCGCGAGTCACGGACAACGGAGCTGTCTCAGAGGCATTCGCATTGACCAACGGAGTGAAACAGGGATGCGTGCTGGCACCAACCCTCTTCAGTCTTATGTTCTCTGCCATGCTAATGGACGCCTACCGCGACGAACGCCCCGGGATCCGCATCGCCTACAGGACGGACGGTCACCTCCTGAATCAACGGCGGATGCACTTCCAATCGCGCGTATCCACAACCACCGTGCACGAACTCCTCTTCGCCGACGACTGCGCCCTGAACACCACCTCGGAAGAGCAGATGCAACGGAGCATGGACCTGTTCTCCGCCGCCTGCGAGAACTTCGGTCTGGTCATCAACACACAGAAGACGGTGGTGATGCACCAACCGCCACCCAAATCAGCCACAGCCCCCAACGCGCCGCCGCAAATCAGCGTGAATGGGACCCAACTGCAAGTGGTGGAGAACTTCCCGTACCTGGGCAGTACCCTCTCGCGCAACACCAAGATCGATGACGAAGTCGCCAAAAGGATCTCGAAAGCTAGTCAAGCCTTCGGTCGCCTCCAAAGCACAGTTTGGAATCGCCACGGTCTTCAGCTGAGCACGAAGCTGAAGATGTACAAGGCCGTCATCCTGCCGACACTACTGTATGAAGCGGAGACTTTGACGGTGTACGCAAAGCAGGCACGTCGTCTGAACCACTTCCACCTCAGTTGTCTTCGTCACATCCTGAAGCTAAAGTGGCAGGATCGAATCCCCGACAATGAGGCAAATGCAGCTGCGCTGGAGCGGCCACCTGGTGCGCATGGACGACGAGCGACTACCCAAACGACTCATCTACGGAGACGTCGCGACGGGTTCTCGTCGTCAAGGAGGCCAAATTCGCCGTTACAAGGATACCCTGAAGTCCTCCCTGAAATACCTGCAAATCAACCCCACCAACTGGGAGGAGCTCGCTTTCGATCGACCGACATGGAGGAGCACAGTGAAGACAGGCGTTGCGATCTACGAAACCAACCGCATCGCCGCCGCCAAATCGAAACGCGAAGCTCGCAAATCACAAATTCGCCCAGTAAGCAACACCGCCGCACAACCGCTTCCAACGTGTCCTCGATTTCAACGGACATTCCGGGCTCGAATCGGACTTGTTGGACATCTTCGGATCAACTGCGCCTCTCGAACGGCACCAACCATCGTCCCCCCGTCCGCCTCTTCCTCCTCCTCTCCGCCGCCAACTAACCTTGACAATTCTTCTGACCCACCACTTCCATCATCATCATCATCATCATCATCATCATCATCATCATCATCATCATCATCATCATCATCATCATCATCATCATCATCATCATCATCATCATCATCATCATCATCATCATCATCATCATCATCATCATCCTCGCCCACTGCTCCAACGGCGGCCGCTCAGGTGACTGTCCCGCGCACAGCAACCGACACTACCACCACCTCGCCCGACTCCCGGGATGAGAATCACGACTACACCTGCCCTCATTGCGACCGTACCTTCAACACACACATCGGCCTGGTCGGTCACTTGCGAATCCATCGACCAGATCCTGGCAAACCAGTGCGTGAAGCACCAACCTACACTCACCGCACTCGCCTCCACTGCCCACACTGCCCTCGCACCTTCAGGCATCGCATGGATCTATTCGGCCACATGCGCATCCACGAGAGCGGCCTTGACCGTACTCCCGACACACCCACCACATCCACCGTGCACAGCCCCACCCTCGTTACATCCGTCCGCGTCACCACCATCACCAACACCACCGCCTCCTCTGCAGCTTACACTGACAACGCCGACTTCTCCTGCCCACACTGTCCACGCACATTCACCTCACGCATCGACCTGGTCGGTCACTTGCGAATCCATCGCACAGAGACTGGTAAACCAGTGCCTGGAGCACCAAACTATACCCACCAAACTTATCTCAACTGCCCACACTGCCCTCGCACTTTCAGCCATCGCATGGGCCTATTCGGCCACACCACACATTCACTCACTCCCTACCTCCTCCACCACCACCACCACCACCACCACCACCACCCCACCAGAAATCAACACTCACACACCTCATGCACCCATCTGCCACCTCCCACGCAAGTGGGAAGTCCGCGTCTCGACTCGGTCCCCATGCGGCTTCGGCTGCACGGGTGACTTGAGTCCGAGACTATCCCGATACGTCAAGCGTTGTGGATAGGAAGGTTACTGATTGACGCCCCCACTCGGTCCACGCAGTTCGTCCCGTTGTGTGTGTGTTGTGTGGAGTGGCGGACTGGTAGGCTAGGGACGGGCTGAGACAGCACCTTCCACGTCACTCTCACGCAAGTGAGAGACAAGCCGCTCAACTCCCGTTGTGTGAAATCCTGGTGTTGTGTGTATGGGGGACCAGGTCGTGCCGTGGCGCGCGCAGTCATGGTCAGTCGACCATGACAGCCACCGCGCCCATTCCCCACTCCAGTCTGCTGACCGGCTCGGACAGCGGCTGGGGTGTGGGAGTGGGAAGGGAGAGTGAGGTCGACGACTCAGCGCACTTTCTCCTCGCTATAAACAATCTGACGCGCTTGAAGCTATCACGGTGCGCTAAAAGCCGTGTCTTGGAAGGTTGCCAACTGACGGGGTAACTTGGACCTCCTCCTTGACCGGAGGCGGTCTGAGAGTCAGGCTGCAATGGCTCCTTTTTAATGTGGCCTTTATGGCACTCCCATCACAGTGTGGGATCCGAGCCAGGCGTTGGCGGCACGCCCAGGTGCGGCTTCGGCCGTGCCAGCCTACAAATCTCTCTTGCGTTGGTTGGAATCCTGGTTATTTGTTGTGTGGACCAGAGGGTGTGGTGGAACGCCAAGATGAGGATCCGTCCGAGCCATCCACCTGCGGCCTCTCTCGTCTCCGGTCTTCTTTACTCTGTCTTGACACCGGGCCCAGGCGGGGGAGGAGGAGAGAGTGTAGGAAGATGCTACGCAAGTCTACCGGCACTATAAACCCCTGCGTAAGTCACCGTCCCTGCTCCCATTGCTGCTGCAACAGTTGGGCACACGGTGGACATCATCGAAACCGATGGTCGAATTGTCACTCGCAATCAATGGGCTAATATTTTTAAGGAGTTTGATTATTTTAATAATTATTTTATTTAATGCCATTTTACAGGCTTTGTCAGGGAAGCGTTAAACACAAATCCGGTCAGCAGTGAAAAAAACTCCTGTGGAAAAGGAATAAAAATATAGTTAATGGTTGTTATGGTTTGGAGGGTTCAGGAGAAAAAACTGCTGGCGACAAGCTTTCGATTGCCAAGAAGGGAGGGCTTGCACGGAATCAGATATTATCAGTCGCCAATTTCTTTCATGAAGTTGGGATGGTCAAAATAGAGGCTCCGAAGAACATCTGTCGCTGATGGCCAAAGAAATTGTCCCTGGTGAGAAAGGCCATACTGTTTAGAGGCCACAAACGCCATCGCTACGGTACAGTCGTTCGGTGGATTCAGCAGCCAAAATTTGTGGGAGCTTTTCTGAATGCAAAAATCGAATAATATTTCCCTTAAATAAAGGATAATTTCGGAGATTTTTTACATTCCGGGGTAGTTTATTCCAAACAGCGATAGCATTCACAGAAAAATACCGACGACATTCAACAGTACGTGCCAGAGGAAGAAATAAACAGACCTCACGGTGACTGTTACTTCGGGGGCGGACATGATGTCCTAAAGAGGTGAGCGGGTTAAATGTATGATTATATTTAAGTATAAATAGCAAAAATAGTCCCTTTTGTACTCTACGGAGCCATAAAGGATCAAGGCCCGTAAGCCGGCAACGTTCTTGGTAAGACAGATGTCGGCGTTCTGCGGTTAAAATTCTCTTGGTAAACAGTTTTGAACAGATTCTTTTTTCTTCCGCTCAGAAGCACGCATGAATCTAATTAAAAACGAACAGTATTCCAGGCCAGGTTTAACGTACATGTTGTAAAGGCGCATTATAATGTCCCTAGTTTTAAAATTTCGGAGGATAAACCCGGTCGTTCTACGTGCTTTGGGACTATCACGACACAGTGCTACGAGAGATTGAGACTCTTGGAGTGTGCTACGCCCAGATCCTTAATAACCCCGGACACATTTAAGGCGTGACCGTCAATACTTAGTTGAGGTTGGCGGTCGTCGTCAACTACCATGACTGAGCACTTATGCCAAGAAAGTGAAAGGCGCCATGTGCGGCACTACTGGGTAAAAGCCTCTAGATCGCTCTTTAGGAGCTCAAGCACGATGTCATGATCTGGGGGCTTATATCGATATGCAACTGTAAGATCATCGGCATACATGAAAGGCTTACCATTCTTAAATAAATCGGGTACATCATTAACGAAAAGGCAAAATAAAAGCGGGCCGAGTACACTACCCTGAATGACTCCTCTCCTCACACGTGTGGGATTGAAGATGGTATTGGAAATCTCAACTCCTTGTGTACGAGTGCCCAGGTAAGAGGATATAAAATTCAAAAGTTTTCAACCTATTCCAAAAGAGGACAGTTTCAAGAGAAGAATAGCATGGTCAACACGATGAAAGCATTAGTGAAATCGAGATATACTGTGTAAAGTGCAAAACCATTGTCCCTAGCTTGGAGAAAATAGTCAAAAAACGAGAGTTCACAGGTGTCAAAAGACCGAGCTTTTAGGAATCCATGCTGAGCAGCACTCAGTAGGTTATCCTCTGTTAAGTGACACATCATCTTATCTTTGATCAATGTCTCTAAGATATTCGAAACTGAAGGGGAGGGTGTTTATTGGCCGAAAGTCATCAAATGACATGGATTAGCCGTGCTTAGGAATGGGCAAAATGTGTGATTCCATCCACGGGGTAGGATAAGTCTCGCTTTCAACAGCGAGACTAAATATCTTGCATAAGAGGGATAGAAAAATCGTATTTGCATCGGCCTTTAAAATGCTTACTGGGTCACCATCAGGGGCTGGACTATTAGATTGACGAAAACGCCGAATCGCAACAGTCACATCCCACAGAGTGAAAGTTTTAGTTTCTAGAACTGCCCCGGTCAATGACTGGATGGTTGGAAGCAGAGTGGTCGAGTCTTCAATAAACGTTTTGGACAGGAAATCATGGAAGCTATCAGCGGTTAACTGGGCATCAACTATGGGATTTCCGAGAGCGTCTCAGAGAATTGGATGCTGCGTCCTTCTAAGAGTTTGTATTTTTATAGAGAAAAGTTTCGAGACAGTAAACGAATGATTTTCGCCAAACTGGACCTCTTCGGCCAGCAGTTTTTCTTCAGACAATCTCTTAGCCCGCTCAAAAATGTTACAAATCATGGCAGGACAGAAACATTGTTCTGAAGATGGAACCGACCATAAAGTCTGCGCAATCTGCGACGAAAGGCTAAGGGTAGGAAAACCTCATCCCCAAAATTTATAATTTTCTTACGGTGAGCACAACGAGAAATAAGCAGATCCAAAATTTCGTACAGTTTTGCAGTGCAAACATTCACATCCGAACTAAGGAAGAAATCCGTCCATTCGTAGGAATTAAGGTGAGTTAGTAATTCAGTTAAATGAGTTGATCGGAAATCGCGGAAAAAGTTATACTTTGGGGACAACGTTTTGTCAGCCTCGAATTCCAACGTTTAAACAACTATGTCATGTTCTGAGCCTCCGAGTGGGCCTTGGGATGACACTGACGATGGCATTCAGCCTCTACAGAAAATAAGGTCCAGTATGCTTGAGCCTCGGGTGGGAAAATCGACAATCTGAGTCCACATCCCAACATTCACAGTCCCAAGAAAGTCTTCGAACCTTCCGGGACCTGAAGGCGGAGACTACCGGACTTCGGGAAGGCTAAAGTCACCCGCAACCAATTGATACTTAAAGCTTGAGTCGGCCGCAGCATTAAATCAATGTGAGAGTAAACGATCAAAATTGTCGTTGGCGTTGGAAGAGCGATAGACGCAGCCAACAAATCGACGTCATTTTGGGCTTCCATGTATTGTAAAGATGCACAGTCAATAGAGTGGTTTCATGTGATGGCGGACTCTTCTAGGTTGCCTAGGCGAATAATGATACGCTTACCGTCGTTGAACAACATGAGATAATGATTTGAACATCACTTTAACCGATCTAGATTGATCTGGAATTTGACTTCGCCGACAGGGTCGGGATTTTACATGAAATTTTCATGTTGCCGACAACTATTGCTGGTTTTAAATCTAAGTCTCATGCCAAATCGTGCACGTTCACAAGAACAAAGGGGACACCAGTAATGCACCCTGGCAAACACCGTTCTCAAAAGCAGCAGGATTTAATTGCTATTGACTGATTCATAAGCTCCTTTGCAGACCAGTGGGGAAGTTTTTGATCTGTCTGACGAAATAACCTCTGATCTGCATTCTTACCAGAGTGTACAAGAATTACTGCTGCGGCAAATATTTGAAGGCCCTTTGAAAGTCAGTGAAGTCGACGTGAGCCGCATGCCTATCCCCGACAGCTGGGTTTCAGCTCTACACAGATTGCAGCGTGCTCGTCGTTTATGATCTGCGTTTACGATGAGATTCCTAGAAGTAAAACTGGTATTTGGTGTTGGCAAAGAAACAACCGTTTTTGAGACCACTGACTTATCCGCCGAAGAAGCATTGCGGGTTCCCAGTCATATTAAACCAGATAAATCCTCGGACTGAAAAAAATTTCCGGGTTGATATGCAAGGGAATATCGACAGAGCTACCGATGTCGCTTTCCTATCTATTCAAGATGAGAGTAAGAACAGTAGGCTTACTTACGTAGAGGTAGGCGAACAACATAACTTATTTGTGTAATTTTAAGTTAAGGTAATTCTGTACTAACAGTACAGGTAGTAGCCAAAAGCTCAGACACACGTGGTTCGCCGATATTCTGCAACTGCATGAAACATGTGCGAGGGGTTCGGATCGTCAGTGTGTCCTCCAGCATTCCGTTTCTACTTTCTCGTAGATATTTCAATTTGTAAATTACTGTTTTTAAATTTTCTTTAGAAATTGACCGCAAAGTTGGAGCAAATCAGTATTTTTTAGGCATATAAGCTCATACGTAACTTTGGTCTGGACCTATAGACCTTAAATATACTGATTTACTCCAAGTCTGCAGTTAGTTTCTAAGGAAATTAAAAAGCAACGATCCCTCGTGCAAAGTTGGGCGGAAAGATGACAGTAAGCAGCATTAGACCTGTAAGCTTAACCTGCCGTTCATGATGAACAGTTTTAGTCCTAGCAAAGTGTGCTATATTGCAATTTTGTGAGGTAAATGGCGTCTTGCAAATCTTTCAACATGTTTCTCGACGAGGTCACTTCCTCCTCTTGTATCAGTCGACTTCCTTGAGGTCCGAACCGGTGCTTTGGTGGAAGGCTTCGAAGTAGGTGTAGTGTACGTCGAGTTCCGCAAATCCTCTGGCAATGTGCATTATCAACGGCCTTTACATAAAGCGAGCCCCTTGGCATCAAAACAGAGAGTATGACATAGATAAAGCATTTATGGTTTGTCGAAAACAACGCGTCTGTATCGGAGATGATAAGTCGATCTTGGCCAGCATGAAAAGTAATTTTGCCTACGACTCCGATCTCGGGCACTTACTCGTAATCTTTAATGTTTACGACTGCCTTCAGGAACCAAACTGAGATAAAGGCATGTCTGCCGATGATACTAACCTCTGGTAAATCGGTTATAGTACGAATGACCGAAATGCCCTTCAAAATACTTTGGGGGGACTGCAAACAGGAGTCGAGAATTGGCTCCAGGACTTCAATGTGTACAAGTGTTACGTCATCTATCTGCGACTGGTCAATTTCATTCAACCGACAACATGAGGGGATATTGCCAGAAAGGCACTCGATATCAGATAGCATATTCAAAGAATGACCACGATGTTTGAATACAGACCAATCTTAAGCCATCATTGCAACGCATCAGGGCTGCAAACAATGCCATGAGAGTACCGCCTACCATAAAAACGATGTTTATAGCTCTTGAAAAAGATCGCTATGATGATGTTTACGACACCTTCATTCGACCTCACCTATAATATGATATAAGGCTCTGCGGCTGTAATACGCGAATGACAAAGTATGTCTTGAAAAAGTGTGACATCGTGCAGCAAAGCTAACAAGAAGTCCAAAACACAACTCTTATATTCAAAGACCGGGATGTCTCAATCTTTGCTCATTGTGTTACAGGCGAGAATAAGGAATCATATCTTAGTTTACAAGCTAATACATGGCTTTGAGCTAGGGCTGCAATTTGAAGACATGTTTAGGTGGCACCTATTTTATAATTCTCTTAGACACCTAATTAAACGGCGCACAGAAATGTCCAAGCTGAATCTACCTTCGAATTTCATCACGTAAGGGACAGAACAACAATGACATGAACTTTCACAATCAGTCGGGGAGGCGGGATCCCTCCAGTTGCTCAAAAAAGCCTGAATAACTAAATGCGTCTCTCCGCTACCTTCGGCTATCTGAACCCCAGCAAAATTCCGCAACTCCATACAGTTTGTTTGAAAAAACGATGTTGCTAAAGATTTGTGAATACCATTTTGATACTGGCAATATTTGAGAATGCACGTACAGATTTCCATGACATACGGGCAATCTAACAAGGGGGTTTAAAACGTTATTACTTAAAACAAAAATGATTTTCCCTCGTGAAACCTGCGTTGACAATCAAATATTAATTTTTGGACTTTTGGGAACCGCATCAAGGCGTCTTTAATGATCCTCTTCATAACTTTGCCGCTAATGAATTTAAAGCTTGGGACCGGGAGTTTGTAGTCGTCGGCCGACTATCGCCTTTGTTTAGTGAAGTTACAAGCAACGGCTTCAAGTCGGCAGGTGTTCCGGTGTAAAGTGCTATTTGACTGAGCATTAACAGATATACAGAAAGCTCACTGTGAAGTTATTGAGAGGCCTCGGAGGAATCTCGTCGAATACTGGAGTCGTCAATTCGTTAAATGGTGGTAACTATCTTCGGATAAAAACTATTAAAGAGAGAATTTCATCTATGATTGTAGTTGACAGTTCTTATGTTCAGCAATGAAGGAATCTTGCTTCGTTTTTGTGGATTCATTTAAAAATGGCCTCAGTGCCGAGCTCAAACTTACTGCTATTATTCGATGACACTGAATGCCTTTCAATACACAATTGTCACAAACGTTCCAATATGTTTGGTATCTACTAGATGCTGTTTTAGTATCACTAGCTTTATCGTATATCCAGGTTTAATTTACTGCCATAGCCTCCGGAGACAGATCGGCAAGGCAAATCTTTACTTCGACAATTTTCGAAATCAGGATTTGGGCAGTTGTATACGGCATCTCAAATTTCTGTCGGCCAAATCTGCGGTTGCGTTTGTTACTGTTGTGAGCCCCACTGTGTTCTCTCGGACCTCATGTTCACTGGCCGGACCCATGGTTTAATGGGTTTTATCAAGTTCGGTTTATACAGCTGCCGGCGTAGTTCGGTCGGCACTTGTAGCAGCAGGTTGCACAGTGGTGCCTGCGTTAGCCGCTTTTGTGGCGTCGTCCTTACCATCACCGCTTAATTTAACCGAAACTGAATATTTTCATTAATTACTTTCCACTTGAAAACGGCTAGCTTGTGTTCGCACCCATTGAGTATTAAGTTTCATTCGAGGACAAGTTCCTGACATTTCAGCCGTTCCACCATAAAGTAGTTTGGTTGATAAAACCCTATTGTGCGATTTCCTGTAGCTGTTATTTTGGAAATGTCCAACACAATTTGTTCTTCATCTTCCAGCTTAATTTCAAGAAGCCGCGGTTCACCTAAGGAATTCAGAACTTTAATTCCACTGACGTCTGGAGTAACTGATTTAGTAGACCATGAACAGAAGAGAGATGCTCAGAGACGCGGCCGCCATGTCTGACTGTATTCGTTTCACACATGCCCTGAATGACTAGACACTGTTGGCGATCTTGATTTTGGCTTTCTCCGGAATTTTGCGTACGAGGAATAGGACGATTGACGCAGTCCTCTGTTAGATTCGATTTTCTGGATTACTATTGGTCTTGACATTAAGCTCCTGTTCTGGCTTTTTCCCACCTCCCCTGACCGCGAGATCCTGTATTCATATTTGCATAATCTCTAAAGAGCACTACGTGCAATTAAGAGAAAATAAATAGTCACTTCTAACTGTTGGATAAAGGAAGAATCTGGGTGTTCTTATAGCCCCCTGCGTAATCTCTCTTCACAGTGCCTAAGGCACCTGAAAGTGCGTATGCAGTTGAACACCATTGTGCGTAAGATATACCCATACGGTCTGTCAGGTATGTTGGTCCAACGCTCACAACAACCTCGGATTATTCCTGCTCTGTTTTGAAATTGGGACATGATGAGCGGGGGTTATCAATAATTTTATTTTCTCTGCTTTAGTGTTGTGGATTATTTTCTGTTTTCCCAAGTTAGGATATGCTTATAAGCGTGCTGTTCTTGCCAAGCATTTATTTCTTATATTCGTGTGCTAGCACTCCTATTAACATCTAATGAGCCGGACATATTCGGAGTTCTAATCAGACTGAAAATTTGACCCGTCAAAATTTCTCGCTGAATACCTAAATTTCAGGTATTGTACTTTTCAGTGCCCACCTGCGAGCAAGACTGATAATCCGAAATTGTCAATCAGTGCCAACAAGGAATCTAAAAATAGATGGAAATTCATTGCTCCGAACTACTTACAAAACGCCTCATAAGAAGAAAAAATAACCTACTTAGAGTCTTCTAGTCGAAGCGTTCAATGAATATTAGCAAGCTGTCGCTCTCGGGTTGCCGTTTGAAAAGCTCTTACTTGTTAGACCTGTCCATTGACTACGTTAATCTAAGTCAGCGTGATAAGCAGGAAGAATCCAAAGCTTTGAAAGAAACTGAGAGGTTAACTAAATCTCGTGCTGGCCTAGTAGTCCACACTTGTCAATTGGTCTCAACCCTCACCCATCCAGAGTTGTGGCTGTAAGCCACTACTGGGTCATGATAGGCGCAATTAAGGCATAATTCCGTATTTTGCGCATGGTTCAGTTTTGCTTGAAATTTCATAAAGTCACGAATCGTCAAAGCCCTCAAAATTGTGCCGTTCTAGTTAGGCGAATGCTTCTTACATACTTTTACGGCTACTTGTCTTTATGACTGACCAAATGAAATTCAAGCATTTCGGTTCACGTCAGTTTGTACCTTCGACCGACAAAACTATAGCAGTGGGTATCAGAGTTCTCTGCTAAACGCTGTTTTCTGCATAACATCTGATCAACTTTGAACAGTTCGAATTGGTCCAATTCGTCAACTTCTTGCTACTCTAGCAGTTCGCAAATGTTTGTTAACCCCTAGCCTCAGTATCCTCAGGGTATTTGCATAATCATCGTAGCACGCTTGAAGGCCCTGCGCTGCTTGAAAATAGGACCAACATACGTGCATAGGCGTTGGTCGTTTGCAGATGGACTCGGAACCATGAGAATTATCACAGTATTCCTATACCCTGATTAGCTGGCGAAGGTGTTTTGTCAAAGCGTTTGACACAAAAAATTTTAAAGACCAATTTATGTAGGAATAACAGGAAGAATTAGCACACGTATTAGATGCAAAAGAATGGGAAAAGTCGGACGATGCTCCTCTGGTTAAGCTTCCTCACTTAGCGTGTATGCGTTTCCCCTCTAAGGACTTTATATGTAAGCGTTTTAATGCTGTCCTTGTTTGGACTCTAGGACAGATGTCTGAAGCAAGACACTGACAATATTCTGCTGGAGTTCTTTAATTCCTTTAATCAGTATCCTTCAAACTAATGTGCCCTGATGAAATAATTTTCGCACAAATTATAAAGCGTAAAAATTAATTAAAGTAGTGGACAACACATTTGTTTAAATTTTAAGAATGCGGCTCTTTAAAACATTGACAATGCACAAGGCAAAGTGCGCGACCAAGATTATCGTTACGAAATTTGGTAAATGCTTGACACATTTAGAGACCTGAATTGTTGGTTGCCTTGCTTCCTCCTTCACCTAACAAGCAACCAAGAGAGGAACCAAGCAAATCTCACATGGATTATGCTGAAATGCAGACCGAAAACCTCACTGTTCTGGATATGTCGTTTTGAGATGCTGCAGGAGAAATTAAATAGCCGAGTATAAATGACTCCCAAGAGCATTGGCCTTATGCAAGGTATGCGTTTATTTCACGGATGAGAGGGATGGTTTTTGACATTTTGTTTATTAGGTAATACGATTTGGCGCTTGCAAAGACCATGTGGTTAAGGCGCCGGAATGAGCATGGGAAAAAATAGTTCCATTGACAATGTTACTGGTCTCCTGCTCAGCAAAACATTTCAGAGCAAGGGATGATAGCAGTGTTAGAGGATGGTGACATTATCGGAAAATCACGCCATAGGTTGTAAACATTTTTTCATCGTACTGCAGGTAATGCTGATGTGGGAGGCAGTCGACATGCCAGTGCCAAATGAAGAAACAAAAAATCTACTTTGAATCAAAATTGCAGGGTGTAATTTCTTCATTTTAAAACCTACTCACTTTGCATTTGTAAGATAAGTAAAGACTGGAGTATAAAACATTCCTTTTCATAGTACTTAATCGACCATTGCTTTCATGTAAACTTAGTTCTAACCGAAAACTAGTGTACGATTCGTACATCTTCGATTCTACCCATTAGGCTAGATTACACGGATGTGATATTGGATAACTACCTAAATCTCAATAAAACAAAGGACTTGTAGGGATAATACCAACAAGTTCTGTCTAGAATATCAGCATTAAGAGTGCATAAATTGTAGATCGCCATTTTTCGATTCTCTACTATCGTCCAGTGTCTTATATGTAATTTTAAATGACTGACACCAGTGAAGTTTTTCGCAAGATTTTGTTTTACCCTGCAGCCGAATCGCTTAAACGGTTTCGCTAACCGAACTCTGCAAATAATTTAAGGATTCGACTTAAAGTCAATCAGGTCCAGCCGACAAGTTTCATATTTACGTCCAGCAAATTGACGGTAGGACGCCGTTCACGCAGAAAGCTGCGACATGCTCAACGACGTCAAACATAGAAGAATCCATCAGAAGCAGTTCTCGTTTGCCTGCTTTGCAGTACGGACAAAAATGCATCAAAGATTATGCAACCGTCTGATCTTTTGTGCGATGTGAACCAAATGGTGAAATGCGCTCGGAACAGTCGTCATACTATCTTGGCAGACGCACTTAGTCATACTTAGACGTCACATTGGCTGCCTGGATCAAAGGGATTAATACAAGAGAGTAAAATAACGTCAAAGTTTGCATGACGTCGTTCA
Organism: Spirometra erinaceieuropaei; assembly: GCA_902702965.1. Classification (NCBI taxonomy): domain Eukaryota; kingdom Metazoa; phylum Platyhelminthes; class Cestoda; order Diphyllobothriidea; family Diphyllobothriidae; genus Spirometra; species Spirometra erinaceieuropaei. The sequence continues at coordinate 569,910 of CACRXP010000011.1, forward strand.
GGCAGTATTAAACGCGCCGATCAGTGAGATGATTGGCGTCTAAAGAAGTAGCACGCGCATTTTGGCCGTTTGATGCCAAGTTATTAAAACTGAGTGCCAATCCAGTCGGGCTGATAAATTCAACGCAGCCGAATGTGTTCGCATTAGCGTCGTTTGACGATTTGCCATTTCTTTCCACGTACTGGTTTTCCGTAGCCCGATTCTTTTTAGTTATCTAAGTCAGTTCTGCATTCCACGAAAATATGATGTGGTTGGTCTACAACTAAGAGGTAGCTGTTGTGAGCTGCACTCGGCTTTCGTACGATTTAGAACAAGGATAATTTAAACGTTTCTTCGTCAGTGGAACTTAATTTGGATATATTTAACGGCCAGATTAACTGTGAATAATGCAGATGAATTGAGACAGGAAGAAGTGTAATTCGACTTTAATGATCAAAGCCACTGCAGGAGTTATTTTCTGAAATGCACAGTTTATATTTTTACGTGATCGATCTGTTTTGATTAAGCCCTAAACAGTCTTTTGTTCGATTTTAAAATAGACTGACACAAGGTCTTACGCTAACGAAGCAGTATTATCAGAAGTTTAGAATGCTCGAGGATGAGTTTTATTAGGAATTCGAAATTTTCGGCCTTTGGTGCTATCATCTGGATAAGAAATTAGTTTTGGAATTAACAAATCATTTTGAAACAATAGTAAAAGTAATTAATGATGTCAAAACAAATTACTATTTTATACATTAGGTGGGAGAACACAAGAAATGTCAATTGAAATTGTGAAATGTAGTTTTGTCTCGAAATGGTTAACTAAAAAATGTCGTAAAACTGATTATCATGCAACATAGTTCTATAATAATCCAGTTACCTCAGAATAATGACTTTTAAAAAAGTTTCTTTCCGGCTGCATGCAAAGCAATATTCCGTAAAAAATTACTACTTATATAGCATGCATTTTTCTCACCGATTTTCAGTGACCTTAAACACTCGATTATATTTCGTGGAAAACATGCGTAAAAACATTCTTCCTCTCGATTATTTGATAGGAAACGGTGTCTTCTTCCAATTTTATAATCAGAGGAAAAGTGTGATTCGGTACTCAAAACCGTTTCCAATTCACAAATAATTTTTAATTTGATCTGTCTTTACATTCTCATTCAGGGTTTCCAAAATAAAAAAGCCGTATATTTTCCGCGTACAGCAAACTATACAATCCTCTACGGTATTAAAAGGCGACTATTTGAGATTCATGAAATTTAGCAATTGATTTTATCCATATTGGCAAGTTAACAGTCAACGTCGGTAAATGAAGTGACATGATGTTTTACGATCGGCCATTTCACGGTATTAAAAATCTCACGAAAAAAACACGCTTCTTAAGCCAAATGATATCCATCCTTCGAGTATACATTAAGACGAAGACGCCATTTTTGCCGAATAAGCAGGAGAGTGAATATTTTCATGTATATTTTACATAGAATAAAATCAAGTGCTTAAGGAAATTGGAAATCAGTGGGAAAAATGCACGTTATATAAGAAGTCATGTTTACGGAATAATGTTTTTGTAGGCAGGCGGAAAGAAGCGTTTTCGAAGCCAGCATCACCATGCTGCATGATGATCAGTCTTACGAACCTATATATTAACCTTTTCAAAACGAAAAAAGAAATTTTGGGATTTTGGGTTAAATTTCATGGAATAGCCCACCTACAATATCTTTAACATTAACTGTCCGAGTGAGCATAACAATTTCCTCATACCTATGTGCTATCTGCAATCCACAAAAAATGCAATGTTTATTAAAGCTATTTGAACAGCTATAAAATTCCATTTTGAGCGGACTATGAAAAACTAGGCGTCTCGTTTGAATTCGAACCATTGAAATTACAGAGGTCTATTTAGTACAGTCAACGCTATAGCCACATGAGCTGCGAGGACTTGCCGACCGAAGTGAGTTAAATGACGTTTGGGCCACATTTAACCGGCCAAACTACGCCAGTGTCTGAATAAACCCAAATCTGATACAACAAGCGGACTGCCCAAGCAGGATATCCTAAGTAATTCATCTGCAATTTACCAGGCTCATGCAATTCCTGCCTGGGAAGTCAGCTTACTATATCAGATTTGGTTGATCCGGCCGTTGTCGTATGTTAGCCGGGTAAGCTTGACCCAAATGTAATTAAACTCGCAACGCACGATGGGGCCTCGTAAGTCAGATGGCTAGAGCGTTGGATGAACCACAGCCTCCTCTAGGCCGTCCTGATTTTGAATCCAACCAAGCAAAGCGTCTTTCGCAGTCGGGTTGACATGAATTATTTAAAATACAGCCTTACATCTATGAGCTAACGTAATGTCATGCGAGAGCCTACGACACTCATTCAGCTTACAAGCTCGAAAAGAGTGCTTTGAAACAGTCTAAAAAAGTTATTCGGAAACTATTCCATGAGCGGCAGGTGGACAATAAAAAGGCTGATTGCGTTGCTGATGACAAGGACGCAATAAAAACATAATGTGACGGAAGTTGTACGAGATGCCAGTGAGGAAGAAATCCAGTGAAATGATTTCATGTTAAACTCCGATCCGAAATATTTTGCAGTCAAAGAATTTACTCCGCAAACATTAAATAGGTTACGGCTCACGTGATGTCTACCATTTTGACATATTGTATTAAGCACTATTATAATCCTAAATAAATTTAAACAATGCTCCTCTGCACAGAATGAAAGGGTTAATTCCGCCGAGTCTGCAAGGGGGACTGTAAAAATATCATTTAAATAGAAAAGGTCGAGTTTCGAGGATGCAGTCGCACTGTACTCTCTTTAAAGCAACCGAAAGAAAAGCAAGTTAAAGAAAACAATGTTGTTTGGCAGAAAAAGGAAACGATAAGTGGGGAATTATGTTCGATGTCGATACACAGCTGTCTACTTAATGGCTGAAACTGCAATAGAGTACTAATCTATATCCAATTTAGTCAACATTGTAATAGTTGCAGGACGTCTTATTATAAGTCAATTTCTGACAACGATCGCCGGATGAAAAATAAAAACGAAGGTTTGCAAAATATTTCACCAAACCCCGGTTTATTTTATGGCAATGCGAAAACAACCGCATACCTACAGCTGTTTCGTATCCATCTGTCATTATCACACCTGTGAAATTGAAAACAGTAAGGTCTAATATTCCACAAATAAATTCCAAACTTGACGTACAGAGCAGCACCGCAAACTGACTTCTAACATCTTCAAAGCAAGCGTTCAGGTTGCGGGCAAACCTAACAGCTTGATACATTTACAGTTAAAACAGGGTTCACTAGAATAGCACCAGCAAGTTTCTTAAAGATCTGAACCAAAACGTTTAAGTTATCAGCCAATTTAAAGTGGAAGTTGGTTTTCGAATAAATAAACAATCTACAGTCCGTATTTGTTGTACAATTGGGTTACTGTGTGACATTGGTCGTTTATCGGTCGTTTTAACATACAAATTTGATCAAATGATGCTGGGACAATGATAAAAAAACTCTGCGTGGTAGAAATTGATATGGGGCAAGGAGGAACTATGTTGTTTACTACCAGAGCCACGAAATGTCGTTAATTTTATTTTTACCTTCTCTAAAACAGCCAAGGGTATTTCAGAATGAATTGAAATTCCTTGTTTCCTATAGGACACTTCGGAGGC
>CACRXP010000011.1:573701-721596 GCA_902702965.1 Spirometra erinaceieuropaei
GCCTCCGAAGTGTCCTATAGGAAACAAGGAATTTCAATTCATTCTGAAATACCCTTGGCTGTTTTAGAGAAGGTAAAAATAAAATTAACGACATTTCGTGGCTCTGGTAGTAAACAACATAGTTCCTCCTTGCCCCATATCAGTTTCTACCACGCAGAGTTTTTTATCATTGTCCCAGCATCATTTGATCAAATTTGTATGTTAAAACGACCGATAAACGACCAATGTCACACAGTAACGCAATTTTACAACACATACATTCTTTAGAGTGTTTTGTAATTTTAGACCCGGCTGATATTTTAAACGTTTTGATGCAGTTTGCCCCAAAACATGCTTGTGCTAGACTAATGAACCCTGTTTTAACTGAGAGTGTATTTAGCTGTCGGGTGTACCCGCCAGCTGAGCACTTGCCCGAAGAATATGAGAAATCAGTTTCCGGAGCTGTTCTGTAAGTCAAGTTTGAAATTTACCTGTGGATTAATGGACCTTCCTGTTTGCAATTTCGCAGATGCGTCAATGGCCGCAGATAAGGACGAAACGGCCTTACATATGCGGTAGTTTCCACATCACCATAAGACAAACCGGACTTTGGTGAAATGCTTTTACCGACCTTCCTTTTTTTCTCCATTCAGCAATCTTTGTCAGAAATGGACTTATAATAAGACGCTTTATAAGCATTATAGTTTCGATTAAATTAGATAGAGATAAGTATTGTATTGCATACGTAGCCTGAAGATTCTAAAGATAAAATGCTTTCTGCCGAAAGTGCAGTAAAAATTTGAATTTGTCCTGAAAAATTTGAAATAGCAATCTCAAAAATTTGGATTCGACGACTAACGTTCCACTGATGTTCATATGTATTTTGTTAAGCTAGAGAAATTGTTCACTTTGTTGATCGTGGCAGTATGGGAATTTTTTTGATCAACACGCAAAATCGTCGAGTAAAATCAACCACCATCAAATTCGTGCATTACACATTATTTTATTGATGATCATATCACATTATGAAGTTACATCCTATCCGGGAAAGGCCTTCAGACCGCCACGTTCTCGCATCTTTCTGGCAGCCGTTTGGCGGCAGATGTCATCATATCAAAGTCTTCATAGGGTATGCCTCACAACAAAATGTACATCTTTTCTAATATCCTAGTTTGAAATTCGTTTCTGAAGCATATATTAAAAACAGGATGGATTTTTATTCAGGTCAACAAATTACTCTATTACTTTCTTCCCTATATACTACAAGATTTGTACAAATATCGCGATCGGACTCAAAGCTTTAGGAAAAGTCGTTAAATATCTAAAACTGTAAAGCGGAAAAGGGGCACAGAGCAGATGAACGATGTTACAAAAAGAGAAGATAAAATTCGTTTCCCAGAATAAATATTTTTTTGGGCGGTCATTGACGAAATTGTAATTTTAGTTATATCTAGATGCTGTGAAGCATAAAAATGACCGATACTGCACAAACTAATATCAATGAAATTTCAAATTATTTGGCAAGTTTTAAATCACATTTTGGATAATTTAGCTTAGCATATATTGCTTTGATACTTAAGAGCTTAACCTATCTTATCAGAAGGCGTTAAACTCGCATTTTCGGGACATTTAACTCTTTTACGAAATTCGAGAATGCTGAACCGGACACAAATATTTCGGTCAATTTCTTGCTCAATCGCCGGCAGGACTAAACCTTCCCATGTCGCGAGCTCTGTCATTAAGTAGAAAACTGAGCACCAGCATCAAGCATAATTCCACACTTATTGTTTTCTCTTCCTGCCAACCAACGTTGTCCTGCTTATTTTGCTTTTCTTTTGGTTGCTTCAAAGACAGTTCAGTGCAAATGCCTCCCAGAAACTTAATCTGTTCTTCTTTTATGTTATTGTTACACTCCGCTTGGTTGACTCTACAACACGGTAGAGTAAAATCTGCTTCCACATATTCATGTATTACACAATATTCCAGTAGTGGTCATAATGCAATGAATTTCTTGCAGTCCTCTTTCATCCACCCCAACTCCAGGCATAAATATTGGGAAACTTTATTAGATCAGGAGGTTTGCTAGCACTTGATGATATGCCTGCCAGTATTCCATGCATTTAGCCCCAGAATGTGGACCAACTCACATTACACTTTGTCGTGCGCTAAACGTGCAATGGTTTAAAGTTTGTGGGGTTATGTTAATGGCTTGGCAGCTTAGAGGTAGTTTATGGTAAAAGCCAAGTCAGGAGCATAGGTGTATCTTCGAAATTTAGTGCAAGGCCACTAGTAGTACGGTCCTTAGAGCGGTGTTCTTTCGTCTGCCGGCTCAACTAATTTATGAATGCGGTTGAGGCCGTAAACCAAGGTTGCACATCGAGTAGATTAAAGACACGAATTTTGAATCAACATAACATGGAAATCCCTTAGGAGGCGTTTCGAATCGCCCCTCGAAGTCCCTTCCAATGAGGGACACAGAGAAGTTTAATAGATTTCCATCTTCCATATCGCAATCAACGGCTCCTGTATTCATTGTGAATGGTTGTATTTTTACGATGATTGCTTTTTCGCCTCCATCGAAGTCGGTAATCACCAGAACAGAATTAATAAAGTTAGTTATTGGCGTGATAATTACTTGAATAGGCGGATCAACGATTCTGCAGTTCAAGGCCGCATTTCCGAGAGCTGCTCTTGATTACAATAGCAAGTTCCAAGTGCTGAATATAGAGGGGAGAAGTGATTGCGTTTGTTAATTAACTGCGGGCTAGCGGAACATAATATAAAGCGATCCGTGGCTGACGCAGTCGTCAGTTCCCACGATGGCTTGGCGGTTTGGGTCCCAATCGAGTGGGACATGACCTAGGTGCCGGCGCTATTCCTCGTCGATTTCGTGTTACATCTTCACAAAGACCACCAATGCTTTGTGAAAAATGAAGAAGAACAATGGCAAGCAAAGCTAACGGCTTGCTATAATACTTAAATTGAATTTGAAAGGCAATCATATGATACAGGCGTCTTATATATCGGACGTGACCCATTTCTATAAAAAAATAAATATCCGTTAATGAGACGCTTGGTGGAAAGGATATGAACGGCCTCCAATTACGAAACTCGCCACACTGATCTCCCTTTTTCTCGGATCATGACTGCAGACGCCTTATGGTACTTTTTAATGCATATACTTATATAATAAGGTTTGTAGTCAGCAGACGGAAACTTGATTGCTTTCGTAGGGCACGTTTCTACGAATAAAACTGCAGATAGCAGAATATGAAATAAAGTCTACGCTTGACGGTGGCATAGACGAGAGGTATTCTATTTTAATGACATTTTCGGAGTGTGTTGCCGATTAACAACCACTAATTACACTCGGTAATTTTATGTCGATAAGACGTTTGGTCGAAGATGCCCAAAGCACTGTTTTCCCATATGCATTCTATGCGATAAAGTCGACATCATAGCGTGCAGATAGTTAGCTACATTCCAGGCAATCAAGTTGACTGAAATAAGCCACCGCACTGGAGTAGTATTCAGCAGTTTGTCCACCTCTTGTTAATTTACTGGCTGCCTGGACACAGACGCGGAGAAAACAAATTGTTCGGTCTTCCACAAAGAAAGATAAAAAGTGGGAAAGTTTGAAAAAATGCGCTACGGTATCTCGCTGATCATAAAAAAAAATCGAAAACGTGAACAATAAACCAGTATTTTATTTGTAGGCCAACAGTATCCTGGTAAATTTGACAGAATGAACCTGCCATGCGTTGCCTGGATCTAAAACAAAAGTATAGAAATATGATTTTGAAGAAAGTACTGAGAGACATTCAACATTCATTTCTAGTTAGAATTATTTTATGCACCGAACTGAGCATTCGCACACACAGAAACCGATTTTAGGCCGAGGGATAGGCTCAGAAAAATATATTCTCATTCAAATGCTGGATTAAATAAACGAAGATGTATGGCTTACCATCTTCCTTTCCTTAAGATATCTAAATTTTATTTAGAATGCCAAGTAAATATAATGAGCAGCATAACCTTTATAATTTAATGCACGTTGTTATCGCTTAAAGTATTTTTCTAAAATTAAGCACTGCAGTCAACTAATCAGTTTAGGCTTCCGTACGGCAGCCATTTTACCGGTTAATGTCTATCAAAACGCATGCTTATTAATATAGATGCGGCAGTTTACCCCGTGGATACGGTATCTCCTTGTCTATTTGTACCTTGCAGCACGTTATGTCTTTGCAGGCTGGCAAAGCGACCGACTCAAGGGAAAAAGATCTCGGCTTCGCATACTAGATGTACCAAACATGGGGTTTGGCCGGGTTATCTAATGACGATCAACAAATTTAGAAATGACCCTTGACATCTTCCTTGTCTTTGTACAAACACCTTCCAACATACTTGTTCCCACCATCCCTTGCTTGTTATTTGCCTAATGCGCGCATTTATTTCTCAGATTTTTCCGTTCCAGCGGGTTTTCAGTTTAATTGTCATTACATTTATGCAAACAATTTAGTTTGGAAATCAAGAACACTTATATAAATTAATTGCACCTTTATATCCTTGGCATGATTTGGCAACTATCAAAGCAACTTATTAAATGAATGTCCCGTGTGAGTTCTTAATCGGGACCACGTAGACATCTAACTTTATATTTGCATTACTTCAAACATAGCTGAACGTACATGCGATGAACCAATCCCTCGAGAACCTCACTGCAGTATACGGAAACAGGTGACCGTAATAAAGCGTCGGGAAAAAATATCAGTCATTTAAACAAATTGACAAAGCAATATTGGTTAGAACGCGGCACACGCATAAAAATTATTTTTGCTATCGATGAGCTATGGGGTGCAAAAAATTCCATCTGACAACGCGCGATATTCCGCTTTGAATCTCCGCTTTTTAATATATTTTTAAAAGATATACTCCACAAACTGCGGAAAGTGCACCACTCGTTAATGTCTGTCAAACAATTTAGACCCGATTCATTTTAACGAACAATACATTTCTTCAGTACCATACGTGACTTAGACATATAAACGCTTTACTAGGACGCACGACATGGAGAATATTTTAACAAGCCTGTGATTGCGATGAACGCCTAACAAAACCCCATAAAATAAAATGATGTATTGCTTTTACAGGAAGTATTACACATTTTAGATATTTGAAGTTTTATAAGGTTCCAAAATTAAATATAAAGAGTGAGACACCCTCACAAAATGATTTTGCTTCTATTAGGGCTACATGGTATGCTTACTGCTGTAACCTCTGATAATTTTTGATTTACTAGTAAGTCACTTAAGTGATGAGCCTTTAAACGTGGTGTTGAACAATTGCAACGAACCCATCTTTTTGTTCGCTTCTTGCGCCGCTGGAATATGTAACACGAATTCTTAAAGTCGTCATTTAAAGATAATTTTAATCTTAATTTTTAGTAAATATGCAGTTATGGTAATTGAATTTGTGATTCACACTTTTTAATGAAACCTACCCGTTTTGATTTTATCGCGGATCCTTGCTGTCGAAGTCCAAAAAATCAATTGACAATTTTAGCCTTTCTTTTTGACAAGCTACCCAAAATTTTAGTCGGTAACGATATGTAGACTACATACGTGGAGGTTTAAATATTTAATTCATATGCTAGCTGGTCACGAGGCTAAGTGAACAGCTGTGGACAGCGGCTCCATAAGCCGTGTCCGAGGCGCTCTTCTAATGCAGCGCAAAATCGGTATAAAACCGAAAGATGGAGACACTGATCATTTAACCAAACTACACATTTTTTGTACTTAGGTACCATTTGTTGTTATTGATGGACGAATCCCAATCATGCAAATCAGGTAACATTCCTCTTTACTGACTGAAAAAAACTGTAAATAAAACCCACTAAAATAAAAGAGGACATACTTTGCCTCTCTGCGCTTTATCCTGTCGTGCTCAAATTCCGATATCATTAATTTTGTGATTTTACTTGCACAGCAAAAATCCTCTCACATAGTTTTTTCCATGTAATGCAAAGTCAGAAAATTTAATGAGATATATGTTTTGAGCAAAGTATATCTCCAGCTTTGATTTACTCATGCGGAGAAAATGGAAAGCACATTAGCGGTTCAGTTTAAATAAGAAGACAATGGCATTTTTCCAGTGCCCGTTGTTTTTGACTAACCAAGGCTCGATACTCCAAGCGTTTTCACTGCAGCAAGAAGAATGTACTGCTTTAATATATTTCATACGCGAGGTACAGTCAAGGTTATGTACACGTGCATGCATTTTACTTTCAAATATTTGACGTACAAAAACTTCCTATTTCGTCTGTAACAATAAAAAATCCAGAGGAATGTAGACATGTAGGTAGGCTGAATGAAAATACAAATAGGAGCGTAAGAGATACAGACATACTTTTGACATAGATGAACAGTTCGCTAGCTGAAACGCATGTGGTTGGATGGAGATGTTATTTAGACACTTTTTTCTAATATGTACAAATATTTGTTCAAATAGCGATTAAAGTTTGCAACGAAGTTTCTCTTTCGGAAAGTTTGGGAAAACTACATTTGAATTACCCGCTTCTTTGGGATCTGAAACATATAGGAGTGACAAATGCCTTACTCTCGTTAGCTATATTTTTCCCACTTAAAACATGAACATTTTCTATAATCCGACCCATAGCACAGTATTCTATGAAAACGTACTTTTCGCCAGTTTCAAGACGTTCCTGACTAAATGTGATGAATAGGAAAATTTTTAATTATGAAAAAAAGTGATTCCGTGTCACCGAACAGTAAATACAAACTTCACAAGAAAAGATTCGGTTGCAGGAAGTAGTCAGTTGGTCAAGGCATTTGTTGTTGTGCACTTATACTGCAGTATAATGCGGAGGCAATCTTGTTGATACATCTGTCGTGGCTGACCTGCTGTTTTTTATCTCTACATGTCTCCTGTTTGTAAAGAGTCTAAACTTCGTGCTATTATATTCATATTTTTAACAAAATGTCATTTGCTACCACATGTGCGGAATGCGTATTCAAATCCAAACAGATAATTGAACGTACCAAATCCCGAAAATACGGCTGGGATAAAACGAAAGAACTTGTAAATATTCCTTATTACTAATGTTGGCAAAATGCAAATTATTGAAGTTTTCCCTCATTTATCTCCCTTCTCGATAGTCCTCCGAATTTAAGCTAAATACGGTCTTAACTGTGTTTTGTCATGCAGCTGGCACCTTCTGACCTATGATGCGTAAGTCTGTTAGATAAAATCGGATTGTCCCCGGGAATAACTTATAAGACTTCTTGTGAAATGCAACACTGGCAATGCACCTATTGGTCCTTACAATCATTTACTACTAAGCAGCCTGTGGCAACATGATTTTCAGAGAAAATAGGAGCATATTGACCAAATTCTGTCAGTTTTATGAAAATGTTTAAAACCTACCTACTAAAGCGCTCGCTTCCTCCTCTGTAAAAGACAAATGAAATTTTGATATTGTAATTTTGTTTTTCTGGGCAGATATGTATATGACGTTATACACTTAAACCTACGAGTGTGGCAATTGCCAGAGGCCTACCTGACAATTTGTCGGAATACGCCGCCACTACAAGAAGTTACAAATCTGGATAATGCCACATTTATTCACAGTACTCCATTACTCGTGTCCTGCATTTGTGCAGTTCATATTCCACAGTATTGTGTTTTTTGGTGTAAACGAATGTATAAAGTACTTTCATATTGTCCCAAAAAGACTTACAGAGCTTTGCTACTGCGCCTAAAAATCAAGAAAAAGTCCTTTACTGACTGAAATGCTGCATTCCGGGGTTAGATAAATAATATTGTAGAAAGCGTCCCTACTCTCGAGGAGGTTTGCCAGAATATCCACTAAAATAGCGAACAAAAGTTTGTTTAAAAATTCAAAAAAAACTATTAAAGTGAAAGTTCAATGGAGCTTTCAAATTTTACTTAAAACGCTGTTAATATCATTTATGAGCAACACTTACCCCAACTGTCTCCTTGTACTAATTTGCAGAAGGAAAATATGTGACTTCACGGAAAGCGACTGCTATGAACAGAATTATTAGCTCGTGTAACGGAAAATAATCATTTACCTCCTAATGCCTTCAGTATTTCCAAAACTGCGTAAAATTGTAAACGTAAAATGTGTTACTATCCGAGTGTCCATCGTCGATCCAGTGGCACTGGGATAAGTGCACGTAGGATCATGGATCATTTATCTGGTTACCTAGTAGGCAGTCACACTGCGATTTGCCGTACTCAAGAATAAATACTGATGAAGACTTCAAAGTAACTGTAAAGACTATAGTTTCTCTTGCTTTTATTGTCATTTATTTTGCATTTGTATATTTCTGAGTACAGAAGTGCATGTTAACGCATGGCGACGTACGAATGTCACTGAAATTTTCTAAAATTTAAGATTAAAATGATAATATTTAACAACGTCTAAAATGCCTTAGATTAAGACGATATATTTGTAATGAACTATACTCACCTTTCAGAAAGCCAGATAATGACCCTATAAGGAACGAAAAACTAATTTTTAAGGAATCCAATGCAAAATCCACGTTTATTTTTATACAGTATTTATCAAGAAAACAAGTAGGCAATTTCATTTCAAAACCTCCATAGCAGTTAAGGGCGGTGCAAATAAGAAGATGACTTGTAAATGCGATATTTGTTATAATAAAAGGCTAACGACCGATATTCTCACCTTGTTTTTCACCTGTTCATTAAGAATCGAATGCGAAAATTACCGTTGTGTTTTAAGTAAAAATCCAATAAGAACAGGGAAGACGTTTTACAGTACCTTTCTTTTGCTATCGGTTAAACGTACCTTGTGCGGTATCAATGAAGTCTTGCACTAAAATGAACAATATATTTCATCATTTATGCTGTTAGTAACACATTGCTTAAATTATCTCAATTTTGCTTAGGTGCTAAATGTTAACTTAGGGCTCAAAGCATGCTCATTGAGTGTAATGTGCAACCACGAAGTGGAAGTGCTTATTCAACAGTTAACAACTTAGTTCCGCATTTACAACTTAATAACAACGAAATCTTACGAAGTTGTTTGGATCTGCCTGCAACGTAAGAAGACGTTTGATAGTTCAGATGTATCACTGAATGCGTATACAATCTGTCGCTATGCTTAAACTAAGTGTGACATACCATCAAATAGTTTGACGAGCTGTTCGTCTAAAATGATGCGAAATTCAGAAAACGTAATGAATAGAGTCAGTGACCGACAAAGCAATAGTCACCATGTCGCGTAAGCAAACAAAAAATAATCTCCATTCCCTTTGAATACCCATGGATCGCAGGCAGGCAGCAGGCATGAAAAAGCACCTTAAGTTTTTTTCTATTTTAAAAGACGAATAGTTCCAATTTTCATTAATATGTTGATATTTTGGTGTACATTTTTAGAAAAATTAGCATGATTTTCCGTTTTTTACGTACCCCATGTTTTATTGGAACCTGAGAGGAAAACGTTTTACCAAATGTATTTCACGCTGTCTGCCGAAGCGTTTCGGGAAATAACTCCAAAATGATTTTGAAAAGAAATAGTAGATGTCTTATTTGGAAAATTCGAAAAGATCTTTACATCGCCTGCCGTACCTTGTAAAACATCAAGCACAATCGATACTAAAAAAGACAAGAAAGCCATGCCATTTGGGGTTTCTGGATTTTTCAGAATCTCGACGTAGGCATAAATACATTTTATACACAACAGAATAGCCAGCATCATGTAAAAAAGCAGCAAACGCAAACCGTCTAGAGTTGAACGTACAAACTGCAGAAATTGTAGCTAGTTTATTCAACAATGCCTTTCACCATTTATCCGGAGAATCCTTAGCCCCTTGTCTGTCTGACCTACTGGATTATATCATTTATAAGGCCTTCTGTATTCGATCTACTTTCGAACCTTGCAATATGTAGGCTAACTGAAAATCTATAACCTGACAGAATGCAGAATAGTTCTTTGATCCATCGTTGTCGGCTCGACTCGAATCAACAGAGTTTTCAGGGGACAGTAAGTTGCTTTATTTCAGTTTTAAATTATGGCAGCACCCGGTAGACATTTTGATACGATACTGGCCTTTCAGGCAGATTGTGATGTTAACCGAGATCCAAAATCTGCATGACTGTCCGTTCAAGTGGTGCGATTTAGCACTTTTTCTCCGCTTCACGTTCGAAAGTGCATGCTATCCTAACAAGAGCGTGTGTGCAGCTGTGTTTGCAGCTGGAGCGGTGTTTACTGTCATAACTGAGAACATATTACATGTTGGCGGCCTACGTGCGCGGTGTCATATTTAGACCCACACTGACATTTCTAGTATACCTAATGTATGAAAAGTTACCTTGCACTCGTTTTCTGCTTCTGCTGAAACACAGGTGCTGAGCAACATGCGAAGAATTTTTGTTAAAATTTGGACAAGTCCCTTCTCCTCAACGGCTCTGTGAATTATCAACACTTGTGCATTTTCTTATTGAGTTTTCCATCCAGCAATGAAACCTGACAATAGTCAACGCATCAGAGGCATCGACATTCACGGGACAACTGATTACTAAAACTGGATTTGATGATAGGGTGTGAAAAACAGAAAGTTACTACGGACGATGTCAGCGGAGGCAATGGTTGCTAATATTCGAACTTCCCCTTCCAGACGAAAATTGCCAGCTCAATAAAAATCCTACCCGCGAGGACATGCAAAACATCCGTTATCCTCAGTTAACAAGCTGACTGGCGGATAGGGTGACATCGAGCATGACTCCACCTACGAAAAGTGAAGCTCAGACGCCTACTAGTTAAGTTTATGTATCCCACTTCACAAAGTACAGGAAAGGCGTACTGACGATCGGTGATAACCACAAAACGGGTGTCCGTATCTGGCGTGTTAGTACCACCGCGAACATTCTATGTAGGAAATACGTCATGCGTTTTATGGCAAAACGTTTTTTTGTCGTCAGAAGTCTAGTTGATTAGAGAACAGATTGGGACAGAGCAAGATTCCCATCAAAACAAGATATGAGCATGCGCCTATTTGACTGACATACATATATAAATGAAGAACTGCATGAACAACAAAGACTAAGAGGACTGGAATGGCCATTTTGGGCCCACTATTTATCATCAGCCATTCATTGACAACGCCCAGAATATGGATCATCCGGAGTCCAACACCACCGATTCGCTCGTAAATGCATGTTTATGGATGCATATAAATAAAATACCTTTAGTGGTTTTGGCAAGTTGTCAATCAAAACTATCTTTAAAGTGAGCTGAAAAGCTCTTTTTTGCATTTTTTCTACAAAAATGTTTTGTAAACTAAGCCCATGACAACGATAGCTGTCCTTATGTTTTTATCGACGTCTTTATCAGAGGCCATAAACGTAATTTCAGCGCCTGGTCTAGGTATCCACAAAATGTTTATGCTGTACGCTATATTAAAGATAACCGTGCGAAAATCCATGAACAGTGAATGTTATGATTAGCACTTAAATTCTGCGAATTTAAGTTCAAAAAATGAGGTGATTTAAGGTGAAGTATTAAAATTCGACGAATGAAAGCCGATACCATTAGGTATTTGACACTGTTATTGTCATTTAAACTTTCGTGTGGTTAGGAATCAATCTTATGCATAAATTGTCAATTTACCGAGAACGTCCTGTTTTGCTGTGGTGAAAAAAATTGTCCTCATTAAAAATTTCAGTTAATCAAGTGAAGCAAAGTTGGTTGCATAGATTAATTTATCTAAGTCTTTGAGCTTACTCTAGGACGTAGCTGCATGACAATAACATTGCAAGAAAATGATAACAAAACGCTGTTTTACCTTTGAGAATATTCTTAAGGCCCTCGTCTGTAAATTCATTAAATTGGCAGGAATGAGGTTCTGCACGTAACTGGGCAAAATCAATAAAGTTTTAAGTCAAGCCCGAATGCATGCGTGCATAAGCAAACGCCTTTTCCAATTTTTCGTGATCAGCTATTATTTGTCAAAGACAAAATAAAATTACTAAGAAAGTTTCTGGAATTAAATTCGCAATAATTAAAATTCCAGTTTGTAACATTTGCATATTTCCTTACTAATCAGAAATGATTATTGATGCCTATAAATCTAAGCAAAATAAATATACAAGCGCGCATGTAAATAGAGGACGGCACTAACAAATGCGGCTTTTCCAATCTGAAAAATAAAACAGAAAATATTAATTAACATTAGGTATGTATCGTTGTTAATGGAAACATAAACGCATAAAGATGTACAGTGAGCGACCGATCTCATGAAATGTTCGTTAAATTTTGAAGTGCGTTTTTGATTAGGAAGGATTACTGAGGTGCAGTTGTAAAACTAGTTGTCTTGCAGCATAATCCTGTAATATTTTGGACTCATTAGGATATTACCTAATGAATGCACTGTTTTTCAAACCCTTGTAGAAACCGTGCTCAGCAAATGACTACTTAAGTAGCGTGCATTTTTCTCATTGATTTTCGTTGGCCTTACAAACTCAAATATATGTTAAAGAAATCCCGAACAAAGGTATATGTTCTTTCAGTTTTAAGGTTTTGAAAGGGTTTTCTAATTGCCAAGCATGTTAAACCCTGATAAGTCGTTACCTTAGCGCTTGGTGATTTCAGGCTACAAGGTTTATGCGGTCCACGTATAGGAAATCACATGTTCTTCTATTCCTTCAAAAATGTCACATAGAGCCCATAAAGATTTGCAACGGATGTGAGCTCTATTGTATATTTCATGAGAAGCAGTGGTAAATGAACTGGTACGATGTTATGTCAATGAACGTTGACGGTCTTGAAATGGCTCCCAATTATAAAATTTCTAAAACCTATTTATACTTCTTTTTTATTTATAAAATATAAGAATGACATAATTCTCTAACAAAAAACTGAAAGAAACCATATTTTTGTTTGGGGTCTTTAAAAATATATTTGATTTTGCAAGACCATCGAAAAGTAATGGGAAAGATGCATGCCACATAAATAGTCATTTTTTATACAGTACAGTCCCCGCAGGAGTATTAAAAGCAGTGTATTCGATAGCTGACATCCTGTTGAGGCCGAATTATTACAATATTATGCACAAGCCAGGTAGTATTACAATCGCGACCCAGTAATCGTAAACGCATTTTTCAATTTCAGTCAACTTTCCATGAGATGCGTCATTCACCAAACATTATACCACAATACTAGGCGAATTTTCCTTTAATTTCGTAGTGTTTGCACTGAACTTGGTGTAATTTGTCACTAGTGAAATGGACTTCGGCAATGAATGGGGATAGTTGCATCGATGTACGCAATTTGCAGCGAAGCTGTGCATTACTTTTCCTCACTAGGGAGCCTAACTAAAAATAACCATCTGAACTCTTTTTGACGATAATTCTGGATTTCAATCACGAAACGAAATATCTCAGTCTAGTGTGCTACTTTGCCTACCAGTAATTACAAACATTAATTAAAACTACAACTTTAGCCTCCGATACATATTTTTGCTTAGCTTAAGATGAGGAAGAAAGTTAGATTTATCACAGTGGAATCAGTTTCAAAAGGTTTTATGTTTAAAATTTCCATGATGAATAGGGTATTATGTCTCACTACCACCGAGTCGACGATGATATATCCCAGTGACATGCCAACGAGTGCATTCATATATTCTTGGGCATTATACCTCCGCTTCGGTTTCAGTCATAATCTTGGGACATTTAAGAATCTTTGCATATCATCATGCAAAGCATTTGATTGGCAATACCAAGCTATATTTTCAGTCGTTTTAATTTAACGATCGGACAGTAGACAGAGGAATCAAGACGCTTCAAAGTAAAGTTCAGTAATATAATAGAGCTAAAATAAACAAGTAACGTCCTACGAGTTTACGGAGTTGTGATACAATAAATCCTTAGCATACCACGTTTATTGCGTTAGTCAAAACGCCGTTTACGATTACGTAATACGTTTGTTAGCCAATATTTAAGAAATTTCAGGAGCTTTGTGATTTTTTGACCAACTATGATGAGTCGATACGGTAAAATAGCAAAATAACGGATATCAGCATTTATTGATCGTTATATATAATACTGTTTTTAATTTCATCTCCTTTAAAATGAATGCGCCATTTTTTATCAACTAACTCAAAGTGAAATTTTACAGGCTAGGTCTTGGTTTTTTAGAACGATGAAAATTATGAACTGAAGTATGTACCGCGAACACGGAAGACGTTGGGTTTTCAACTAATGAGTCAAAACACTCACAGCACAGACCTGTATCAACAAAGTGTCATTAAAACTACTGTCTAGGTATTTTCTCAGTGCTGTACAAAGTAGCTGTTGTATTTGCGCGAGTATTTAATGTTTCCGTGCAATTGTGCGACTGGTGATAATGCTAGACATTTATTTTGTGTGTTTATCTGTCCCCAGTCCGCCAAATAGCGCAATAATGTACACGAAGGATGGACGGAGCGTAAATTCGAATGAAGAGATTCAGACGACAGTTGATGAGAGCATAACGAGTGGCCGACCTTTTGAACTGTTAACCAAATATTTTAAATGTGCTTTAAGATAGAAAGGACTATCTATGTATCTTCTAATATTTGATTATCATGTGAAATAATCTCACGATATTTTATTCATGCCAGAATAACATCTTTCTGAATGTAGTTTTCTTCGACAGCATTTAGTAGAAAGGTCAGTTTAGTAATAGGCATTTTGCAATGCTTTTAGGCATCGCTATGAAATTCCATTATATTGTATGGACAAGGAACACAAAAAAATCTCAAAAGTAATTGGTGAATAATAATGTTATCTGCGGATTTCGGACCCGAGAGTAAAGTATCATCTAGTTCTAAAAAGGTCCTACTCAGAGAAGCTTTGGACCGCAAAACGTCCATAAAAAGAAACGCCATGCCCTACCGTGTGCTAATACTGTTTAAGGAAAATACAGCGCGGCAAATACACATACAAAGTCGTTTGTAGTATAATCTCCCGTAAAAGGAAAATAGACAGCAAAGTATACCTAAGCACAAACGCAACAGCCTTTCAATTAGAAAAGTATCCGACGATCGAACTGTTTTTATAACCGAAAAATACCCGTTCTTTATATAAACCATATGAACACGACGTAATTTTCTAGCCATAGCTTACTATGGAGCAATATTTTTGTTTATGTTTCCTGCAAAATATGCTTGCATCTTTAGGGGCAGCGGAAACCGGTTTGGAAATGCATATGCAAAAGTGGGTGCGTGTGATTGTTAAGGTAAGTCAAAATTATCGTTTCAAATGCTCGAAACCCGGCGTGACAAACCACATAGGAATTATACTGCACGATAATCAGTATCACAATTCCATCTAAAAAATAATATGTAACCGAAGGTATCTAGGAAATTCGGTTAATATCCAATAAACCATGCCAACTTTTGTATGTATATTTGCTTTTGGTAAATTATGATCAGGTTAGTACGTTTATATGCGAACATTCATAGATGCATACGAATGGCCGAGGGGAATTTACCGAAAGCAAAAGCAGACTAGTCAACAAAGACGCTGCTTGTGCGACAAATATGTATGCTGCCAGGACACTTGGATGTGTGAAAAGAACCCATAAAATCTAGTTCATAAATATGCCCGTACGTTGATCAGTGAATTGTCCGAAACAGGGCAATATGAAAATTGGCCCTGAATGTTATGCACAAACCGGCCTTATGTACTGGTTGTTCATCAAAACAGCTAGTTCATAATAATGTGAAGAATGCGATGGCTCCTTTTACTTGCAAGCGTGCGGACCATGTGGGGGGAGAAGTGAGTGTTGACGGATTTTTCGTGAGTTTGGAATCATCCTGAGCCTAAATGATAATCCACTCATCTCGTCAAGTAACTCAAATTTCTCCCAATTTACCGAGCTCATCGGATTGCTTTTTACGCTTAGTCTCCTTGGCTAGTATTCAGTAGTTTGGATGGCTGCACTTATGTCTTTCAAGCATTTAAAAGTTTTTAGAGAAAAAAGGTTTTCATGTTTTCAAACTGTAAATAAAATGTTTAAGAATATAAATATTAGCACATACCTCCATATGAAATCAACTTTTCAGCTGAAAATATTTAAGAAACTGAGATATCGTTTATACTAATTTGGGAAGACGCGATAAGAAACAGGCAGAAAAAATATCAGGCAAATCTATGGTCTTAGGCGAATTTTAGACGTCAGTGTAAGCCTTTGTTTCTTATGTCGTAGGAAATCAATATTGAAATAGTTTCTTTTTGTTAACTACTAAACAATGAAAATATTTCAAGTATGATGATCTTTGCTATATGTCATATGTCAGCGTTTATCAAATATTAAATTACTAATAATTTCGCTGAAATTCATCTTACAGAGAAGCTGCATATGTGGTAAGTAGTCAGGATTGCAGGGCATATGGGCGAGTGAAGGAAATACTAGCCACTCAGTTCATTTTGTACTCAGATCAGTAAATTGTCAAAATGTCGCGTTTTGGATGGGTAAGGCGATGGGTGAAAATGACTCTTGAACTTTAAACTCAAACTGGCTCTGAGTACTAGTAGTTCTCTGAAACAGCCACTTCACGATAATGTGAAAAACGCATAGCTTCGCTTTCCTTGCCAGTACGTAGGTTCTGTGGGGAATTAAATGGGGCTGAGAAATGCACAATAAGCGTGACGTCACCCTATTATTGTTCGATAATCCCTTCTTGCCGTCAAGTTGAACGACATGCTTTCGGTTTTTTCAAGTTTATAAGAGTACATTTTCCTTTCTGAGTCCATCTGGCAAATATTAACGAGCTTAGCCGGCAACACCTAATTGTTCAAGACAATCGTTGACTTGCATATGTCTGCCAGCCATTGTGAATGCATACTAAAGATCATAAATCTCCTTACTTACCGACATTGTCTGGCTCAGCCTTTTCTAGAAATACGCAAAGGACGGTTTCATATTTTTTATTTATATGAGGAAACAAGAAACAGCAAAGATAAACCAAAGACCGACTGAATTAGAAACTTCAGAATAACCTCCAGTGTTCTGCATCCAATTTAAACAGAATCTAAATAGTTTCGTTTTCTTTAGCTTCTATTCAGTCAAAAAGTGTTCTCATATTGTATTTGAAATATAATAACGGCTATTTAACGAGCTCCAATAAGCGGATAATGTCAAACTTACGTCCAACAATTCCATACGCAGCTGCGACAAGAAAGAAGACCACAGTCAGTTTGTGCATCGCAAAAATCTCTCATATGCACTCTGAGCGCACCCCTTTTTATACAGTTGTGGAGCCAGTCGATAGTGAGGTATTGTTTTAACGAACACGAATCTAAGATCCTGTCAAAATATTTTCGAACATTTTCAGCTTCTCAAAGTTTTGGTTGACTCCAGGATTGCAAGCCAAAAGGGGAGGTAACGTTACGTGAGGTTTGTCGATCAGTGCTGCTACAGGATGGCGGGGGGGGAATTTTGTTAACCACGAGGCTCTGCACTGCTGCTCCGGATAAGCGTACTTAATAGTGATTTCGCGATGAAGAAAATGCATTTTGGCAATATTTTGACGGACAGTAATGTCTTTTTCGACAGACTGGTTATCAGGGAAACGAAAACATTGGCCACAATTCTATATTACGGAATTCGTTTTAGGAAGTTGTTAGTCAGTGGTCGCAAATGGATCAGATATTGCAATTTAAACATGTACAGTTAGTAGTATTTTTCGATCTCTTAGAACAAATGCAAACTAATGTATTCGAATGATTCATATTGGCCAGCAGATGATTTCTTTAAGTTCAGTGGGCGAACACAGCTTCTTTTTGTCCAAAGTAACTTAACAATTGTCAAATTTTAGGGAGCATTTTCACAAACGACTCAGCCATTTGCAGATTTTGGGGGCCCTGTATAACCAAAGATCTATGTGCTTCTTTAGGTTTTTGCAAACATATTTCGAACATAAGTTGCTGCCTCTGTTAAAGTGTTCTTATTGACAAAATGAGCACGATTCCCATTCCTGATGAATCTCGAGGAAGAAATCTCCTGACGAGTCCATAAGTCGATTTCGCCCGCACGGTTCCCGCGTCAACATCAAAAACAATAGTTGCGGAGCAATGTCAAATATGAAATTAATCGAATTTATAGCGTAGAGAGATAATGTCATAATTATCTAGAGACAGTATAGTTTTTATCAGAGTATATTCTTTACTATTTGGTTTCTTGTCTTTACTGTGCATTGGCTTGGTATGGATGGATGTATGTATTGACAAAAGGCAAGAGAAGTATTCGAAAGCAGAAAAACGCACATTGCCAAGGTTCTGACTCAGCAGAGCATCAGAGACCTGTGAACTGCTGAGTCGTTTCTGAAGATACCTCATGAGACTACCTAATTCTTAAGGTAATTTGAACAAATGGGAGCATTTTTTACTCAATGAAATTTAACTGATCATAATTCCTGTGGTCATTGGTCCTCTTGGCCTATATCAAAGACTTTTTCGACAAATTTGCTTGCGGCGCCACCATGTTTGCCGGTGATGTCAGACCCTAGAGGGTCACCAGATCTGATGCAGATGGACATACACTTCATAAAAATCTTAACTAAATTAACAGCTAAACTACATGTTGGTTCCCAAATCTTGGTTTTGATAATATTCTGATACCAAGACTCCGTGCCAGAGTTGCCGGGAGAGATGATTATTCCCGATACCTCACTGATAGACAGTCATTTTCGAATGTTCAGAAACAGAAGAATCTCTCTTTTCAGACGATCGTTTCACTTTGACATTCGCCAAAGATTTTGTAGATGGTTAAACGCGTGACACAGATGCTTTTCGCGCCGAACCAGAGGTGCATCCAGACTGATACGAAACTTTTCAGCAAAACGTACAGAGCCTTCTTCCAGCCTGAATTCTAGAATGGCGTACACGAATGGTGTCTTTAACTCAGGGAAGTTACATAGAGGTTTTGGCTGATTTTGAATAAATTATATTGGCCCAACAGTGCAAAACCTCGGTGCCTCAGCAGGTGGCTTGGGTGTTGATACAGCCAACTCCCTAGCCACCTGACCTACGAGGCGCGACGGGAAGGAGAACAGTTTATCTAAGATGGGAAAATGTGAATTATTCAAAATCTATCAAAGTATATCTGAATTACGTTAGTCTGCTAGTCATCTGGTTGATTCAAGATGGATTATCCAGGAAGTTCTGCTTCTATAGTCAGCTTATTATATCAGATTTAGTAAATTCTAGACGTTGCAATGGGCTGGTCATTGGATTTGGCCCAAATGAGAAAAATTTAACATCTTCCGATGGAGCCTCATAGGTCAGGCGGCTAGAGCGTTGGCTGTGCTAAAGTCTCGCTTGCCCTCATGAGTGTGCATCTCGCCGAGGTGCCGATAATTTTGCAGCTGGATCAATGTGAATCAGGAATTATCATCTACTACGTGAACGAGTGCTGATGAACGCTGAAAATCAATAACCCAATTTCAGTATTGATGGGTGATATTTGCGTAAAAATCAGTACAGATGACGATGAAGCGGAATACTAAAGGCGGTACCAAGCTTTTGCATCCACTATGAAGATGTTTAGCAATCCTAACGGCACTGCTATAAAAGACTATTAAGCTTTTTGGGTTTATGTATTTTTCAATGGATGTTTTAGAAAGACATATGTTGGATCTTGAGAAAGTCGCGTCCATCGACCAGGACAATATACCCACCAAGCTTCCAAAAGAAATAAGAAGTAAATTCTTCGAAGCTTCTGGTGCTCTTCTTTTATTCGTCGTTCAAGCTTGGGAGGCTGCTATCCACTAGAGAAACTCCAAATATACATCGATATGAATGAATGAGAATATGCTCGCCCCTGTCCTCTTTAGAAGAGAAAAAGGCACGATCATTGGAGCGGTAGTTTTATCGATTTCAGCTTTCGAACTTGAACGGTGGTTCATCCTAAGAGACCGTTTGAATGCAACCAATTGTGAACATTTATAGTGTTGTGCCATGAGTATGAAGAGGGTTACGTCCGTGGCTAGGTCTGTTTTTTGTTGCGTGGTCCACAATGGTCTTCCAGTGTAATGACGGCGTTCTTCCTTTCGACGACTTGAGCTACAACATCTGGCTGCGTTAGCGTAACGCGTGAAATCATGTTCGAGCTCGAAAGCACAGACTAGTAAAGCTACCGTTCCAATGATCGTGCATTTGCCTTCTTTTCATGCATTGATATGTGACGGTCGAGCTCGGATCCCTGTCAACAATGGTCGGACATTCTTCTAACCTGCATCTGCTGTGAAGTACTTCATACAGAACCGCCTGTTCAAAGATCTCCAGCCTTGAATTTTCAGTCTCTCGCTCTTGACTGTACAGCGGATTCCTGGACCGACAGAGGATAGTAAGGGTGCGGTTATCAACGCTGATCTCAGGAAGGCTTCTAACAGCAATTCCACACGGACGTCTGGTTCACATACTTCCTGAAACTGGAATAAAGAATAAACTGCTAACACCGATTCGAGAATACACAAAAGAGAAAGTGTAGACCGCATGCGCTGATGACTCGAAGTGAACATCTGCATGAGCTCCAAGAAATGTGTTCCATGACTTGGCTTTTGAGCCGCTACTCTTTCCAAAATGCATCGCCGACTGTGCCGATGGTCTAGGGTACAACGCCGTCATGTTTCTGATGCTGTTAAGGTCTGGGAGTTGTGAGGTTTGAAAAGCTTAACACATATTAAAAACACTTTTAAATCAATTTATTGATTTATTCACTTGTCAAATTATACTTTTAAAATTAGTAATTTTGTTGTCATATGATTCCAAATTGGAATGTCAGTCGAGAGAGCTGACCCCACTCGACAGTTCGACCGTCGATTTCGACGATGCCCACCGTGTACCCCACAAATTGCATTGTGGGAGCAGAGACAGTGACTTACGCAGGGGTTTATAGTGTTAGTAGACTTGCGTAGCATCTACCTACACTCTCTCCTCTTCCCCCGCCTGAGCCCGGTGTCAAGACAGAGTCAAGAAGACCGGAGACGAGGGAGGCCGCAGGTGGATGGCTCGGACGGTTCCTCACCTTGGTGCTCCACTCCGAACCCCCTGATCCACAATTAAACGACCCGGATTTTAACCACAAAACAATGGGGTGATAGCAGTCGTCCAGTTGTGCGACAAATGCCGAACACTGGGTCCTCCAGCGTATCCCGAAAATGTTGCTACTTGTTATTGCGCACAGACAACGCCTGCAAGAGTCCGATTTGGCCCCCGTGTTGGTCCAGCGCATCTAACACGTGGCCCATTTGGAGGGTACAACCCCCCTCAATGCGCACTCAATGAACAGCCACATCCGATTATTGATAAACGGAAGTGTCTGGATATTTTGATGACTGCCTCGTTTAAATCCTTCTCGCAGTACCTGCAGGCAACTTATAAACAGCGCAAATCTCATTCGTGTTTAAATTAGTGGCTGTGCAACGTGATTCAAAACTATTTATAAAAGCCCATGGAAAATTCTTTTGTCTATACTTGGAGTATAAGTTTCAGACCGAACGCCAAGGATCAAAATACCGGCTGCTAAAGCTGGTTTAGACAGCTCTTAGGAAGATGCTGGAGGCCTTTTTGTTCCCGGTCATATGAAACCCAACTGGCACGAATTCATTTCTCGTAAATTTCGGCCTACTGCCCATGAACTCATCCAAAGCAACCGAATTGTTAGGGGCCACAATTACATCCAACATTTCGGGGCATTTGTCAGATTGTTGGAACCGAATATCTGAGTAGTCGCTTGTCTATGTCTATGTCTCCCTTCCATCCCAATGTTCGTCTTTAGTTCTGGGGTCACCCAATAGGGATCGGAGGTGTTTGATCTCTTCCTCGTTAATGCGGTAACGTCCTAGAAAGTATTGTAGAGCATTCACGAAGAACAGCTAATCGCGATTGAGTGAGGTGTTTGTCCGGCGTTCCACTTCGTCTCATCCATCAGATTTTTTATTCAGAAATAATCTGCTTTTCTTGCATTGGCTTTCTCCATAGTTCAAATCTCATATACCAAGAAGTTCCTACACCCCCAAACACGAATGCAGTGGTCACTTCAGCCAAGGGGCGAGTGAAAACCCAATCCAAGAATAACAGCTTTCCACAGGAAAGCCCCAGGCAACAAGAACACTTTGATGGCTAGTCACTTTCCTAACAAACGAGAGGATGCAGTTACTAGTTTCATTAGACTAGTTTACCAGTTAATACGTCGTCAGTCAATTTTTCTGCTGTAAAATGCCTCAATTAAGCTCTATCCAGACGGATGCATATTTAACACTCAGAGGTCGGTTTTGTTCAATTGCAGAAATTTCTGGCTTCTCGAGTACGACGATCTAGTTATCCTGTCAGTTCTGATTGTCTCGACGAAAGCACTGGTATCCGCACATTGAAATCTTAGCATTCGAAATTTCGACCAAACTAAACGTTTCTGACATGAAAACGACGACGGAGATTTTTTAAAATAATGCCTTTAGCACACAAACAGTTGAACTGAAACTGCGAGTGGCGGATTACACAAAGATCTCCTCAAAGCTGACATTTAATATCCTATCGAAAGCTATAGTCACTGGAACAGAATCATCAAAGTTAATTACTGGCATTGTGATGGTTTGAAAAAATGGACCAATTATACTTTAACTCAGGGTCGCATTCGCGAAGGCTTTTCTTGTTGACAGAAGCACGCTCGGAGGGTTGACTACAGAGGAGAGAATTCATTATGTTCGTTGATGTACTGCGGGCTAGGGAATTACAATCTTAAGCGTTCCGTGGTTCACGCAGCCATTATTTCCCACAATGGTTTTGGTTTAGAATGGCTCGGCGGTTTGACTGAACCGTCATTTCTTGTCGATTTCGTGTTAAAACTTCACTAAGATCGCAAGTGCTTCGTGTGTAATGAAGACGCCCATTAAAAGGCGAAGCTGACAGTTTAGCACGAAACTTAAATTAAATTTGAAAGGTAACCTTTCGAAACAGACGTCTAATATATCGGAAGTGATGCATCTCTATAAACCATTAAATCTCAGTTGGTCAGAATTTTGGTGGAATGGATTTGAATGGCCTCTAATTATGAAACTCGCCATACTGACCTCCTTTATTCTCGTATTAGGATTGCAGGCGCCTTATGGTACCTCTTTAATGCTTATACTCATATAATAACGCCAGCAGTTCGCAGAAAGAAACTTGATTACTTTGTCGGGCACTTTTCTATGAATAAAACCGTTAAAGGCAGAATATGAGAGAACGTATACGTATGATGGTGAAATAGGCGAATTATATCCTATTTTACTGGCACTTCCGGAGTGTGTTGCCGACCAACAACCCTTACATAGGGTCGGTAATTCTATGTCAGTAAGGCGTTTGGTAAAAGACGCCCAAAGGGCCGTTCTCCCAGATGAAGTATATGCGATAAAGCAGGCATCATGGTACACAGATGGCTAGCTACATTCCAGACAATCAAGGTGACCAAAATTAGCCGCCACATAGGAGTAGAATTATGCATTTGTCCATTTCTTGTTAATCTGCTGGCTGTCAGGACACAAACGGAGATAAAGCGGAGTGTTTACTCTTCCAGAAAAAAATTCTAGGCCGATTTTGACGTAAAAGGAGTGAGAGAGTCCGAAAAAACGCGCTACGGTATCTCGCTGATCATGAAAAACCCCGAAAAAGTAAAAGATAAACCAGTATTTTATTTATAGACCAACAGTTTCCTGGTCGATTTGACAGTATGAACCTGCCATGCTTTGTATGGATCTAAAAGATAAGTATATAAATATGTTTCTTGGGAGAATATTAAGGTACATTTAACATTCATTTTCAATGAGCATTAACTTGCGCATCGAAATGAGCAGTCGCATACACAGTCAATATTTTCGATATGACCAAAAGCGGGCAAGTTAAGGAATGAGTGGTTTATTTTTGGCACGTTATAGACAATCAGACACGCATTTCCCTTTTTCAACTACCCTTATGCCGCCATCAGAATACCATTGCATGTCTCATGTGATATTGCAATAAACCAATTCCACTTCAGATGAAATGCTGCTGGAATATGCCTATCTAGCAGCATTATTCGGAAATGTGAATAGGCTCAAAAAATGTATGATTATTCAAAGTCATGGTCAAAGAATCAAGGATGTGTGCCTCACCATCGTCCTTTTCTTAAAATATCTAAAAAATAATCAAAATTCCAGAAAGATATGAAGAGTATCATAATCCTGCTAATTGAATGCTCGCTGTTGGCGTTTAAAGCACTTGCTCTTAATTAAGGACGATTAAGTAACACGCCTATTTTTTAACGCCTTCCTCTAGAATAGCATATTTGAAACAATATACGTATTTGGCTGATATTCAGATGAAGTGTTCATAAATGCCGATTCAGACTCTGGGTACTGAAGGAGGATTGTCCCACTTTATCATAACTTGCATAATAACATTCTAAAATTGCAGACATTTTAATCAAATATATTCGCACTTAACGATATCGGGTGGCAACACAAAGACGAAATCAAAATCAACATGTATTTGTAAAATAGTTTGAAAATGTAGCTGAAATATGTAGTTTCAAGCTGCATAAGAGATGCCATAAGAATCATTCTTACTATTAGAATTAATATTATTAGGTAAGGACCATTTTGTCAGTTTTCGTCTGTCAATGCTATGTCACAATAGAGCTTCGCCACTTTTCAAGCGGAATCGAATAAAAGTATTCGACCGAGTAGTCTACCAGTTTCAGTAGTTTTCAGTAGGTCAACCATCCTACCGGATAATGACTGCCGAAACACATGCTTATTAGTATTTGTATAGAAGCGGGCGTTCACCGTGTGGATACGGTATCTCCTTGTCCATTCATGTCATGCAGCAAGTTTCAGTGTTCCAGCAGGCAGGTAGAGCGACCGACTCAAGAAAAATGTGTCTCGGGTTCGTATCCTAAATGCTTCTAACATAGGGTTTGATAGAGCTTGCTAATGACGACTGACAAATCATAAATGGTCGGTGACGTCTTCCTTGTCTTTTTCCAAACACCTTGTAGCATATGTGATTTTGCGATCTCTAACTTGCTTTGCGACCAATGTACGTATGTATCCCCTAGATTGCTCCGTTCCAGCGGATTTGCAATTTAATTGTCCTTATAATTAAAAAAACAATCTAGTTCTGAAATCGGGAACATTTATGTAAATTAATTACACCTTAATATTCATTACATTGAGTGGTAAGGTATCAAGGCAATTAATTAAATCAGTGTTCCCGTGTGAATTCTCGATTGTGACTAAGTAGATATCTGACGTTATATTTGCATTACTTCTAATATAGCAGAACGTACATGCGAGGAACCAGTCCCTTGAGAACCTCACTGCAGTATAAAAAACAGGCGAGCGCGGCGAAATGTTGCAAATATGTGTCCGTCATCCAAACCAATATACAAATTCAAATTTTTTGGCACGTAACATATTCATAAAAATCATTTTTGGAGTCGATGAGTTATGAAGTGTTAAAAGATTTTTGACTCCTATCTGACAACGCGCGATATCCAGCTTAGATCGCTCCGATTTACAACACTTTTTGATGGGTAGAAGTCAAAAATTGCAGTTATTGCGCTTTTCGTTAAGACAAGCAGGTGTCTGACATACATAAGAATAAAAGAATGCGTCTACGGTCTAAACCTAGGCTGATAATATGCCCAAAAATTTTGTACAACTGGTCTGTCAACAAATTTAGACTCATTTCCCTTAAACAAGCAGTGCGTGAGGCAACTGCATGAATGGTTTTTTGGGATGCGCGGCACAGAGAATTTCTCTAACTATCCTTTGACCGCAATTAAAGACTAATAAAACCGCAAAACCGTCTAAATTTTTTATTGATTTCGTCACACTTATTTTAAATGCTTGATGCTTTAACGTTTTATACAAGTCAAAAATTAAATAGAGAGAGCAATAAACTATTACGAAATTGGTTTATCTCAATCAGTGCTACATGGTATGCAGGTCAACGGGTATTTGAATTTGGGTGAGTTTAAAACAATTGTAACGGACCCAGCTTTTTGTTTGTTTCTTCCGCCGCTGAAATGCAGACCATGAATTAAAAAAAACGCTTATTTAGAAATGGATCAAGGCCGTTTGACTGTTCTTATGTGCATGTAGTAATTAATTGCACACAGAAGACGTTTAGCCAATTTTACAAAATCTGCCATCTAGAAGAGCTGCCAGACTTCTTAACGGCTAGTGACATGATATTTTAATTGTCTACTGGCCACTGAGGTAACCGACTTAAGTGCAGTGGAATTTTCTGTGTTCAGACAAAGAGGTTGCCGGTAGATTCACTTAACCTGACGTGGTGAAGGTGATCTCAAATGAACCACACGAAACCTTAAACACACTTACTGCTGTAATCTAGAACTATCTATCGTGCCCCCCTAAGAGAAAAATTTGTCAGTCGTGCCCTTTTTCAGCAATGCAAAATTGTATTTTACATTACTATCCCGATAATTAATTTGCGCAATCCAATAGAGCATGTGACTCAACTGACGAGGACAGCTCAAACACATTGCTCCTGATTTGGACTTAAAAATAACGAAAGAAGACTAAAAAATACTGTATTGACTGGGTTTGTATCATTCAGAGAATTCATTGGAGTTTCGGCGACACCACTCTCATTTTGATCAGCGGCTGCTACCACTGTCTGGTGCGCAAGTGAAGCCTCACCAGATAACTTACCCGAAGGATGGGCATGTACATTAAAATAGTGTGGAGACTGGCAAAATAAGGCAATATTTGTTTTAATTTCTAAAAAGATGAACATATTGCAGTTTAATTTTGTTGCCTAACAACCCGTCCAAACAACTGACAAGTCTAATCTATTTTTAAGTAAATATGAAGTTGGAGTAACTGAGGTTGTGATTTACACTTTTAAATGAAACGTACCCAATTTGATTTTTTCACGGATCCTTGCTGTCAAAGTCCAAAAAATCTGTTAGCAGTCTAAGCCTTTCTTTTTGACAAACTGTTCAAAATATTGGTTGGTGACGACAGGTTTATTAAATTTGTGGATTGTTAAATAGCTAATTTATATGTTCGATGGCCAGGACGTTAAAGGAGATTTTTGACTATGGACTACGGCTCCACAAGTCACGTCCGAGGCGCTCTTCTAATACAGTGACAAATCGCATAAATTCGAAAGATGGAAGCACTGAACATTTAACCAAACAACGTCTTTTGTATTTGGATGCAATCTGCCGTTATTAATGGACGGATCTAAATCATTCAACTGAGGTAGCATTCGCCCTTACATACCAAAAACGACTATAAATAAAACGGAATAAAACGCAAAGGACATATTATGCTTCTCTGCGCTTTCTCCTACCGTGCTCAAACTCCGATATCATTAATTTTGTGATTTACTTGTGCACCTACAGATCTCTTACATTTATGTTTTGACATGTTATGCATTGTACAATAACCTAGGAAAATGCAGATTTCGTCGAAATTATTCTCCACTCTAGGACTAAACAATAGGAGGAAATGAAAAGCACATTATCGGTTCAGTTTAAAAAAGAAGACAATGGCATTTTTCCAGTGTCCGTTGCATTTGACTAACCAAGGCTCGATACTCCAAGCGTTTTCACTGCAGCAAGAAAAGTGTACTGCTTTAATAGATTTCATACGCGAGGTACAGTCAAGGTTATTTACACGTGCATGCAGTTTACTTTCAAATATTTGACGTACGAAAACTTCCTATTTCGTCTGTATCAATAAAAAATCCAGAGGAATTTAGACATGTAGGTAGGCTGAATGAAAATACGAATAGAAGCGTAAGAGATACTGACATACTTTTGACATAGATGAACAGTTCGCTAGCTGAAAGGTATGTTTTGATAGAAAAATGTAAAACATTTTGTTTATTAAAAAGTTCTTCTGATATGTACCTTTATATGTTGAAAAAATAAACTTAAGATTGTAAGTAATGTTTCATTCCCAAATATTCGGGAAGACTAAATTTGTTTTACCCGCTTCTTTCGGATCTGAAACGCAGAAGAGTAACACATGAGTTAGTCCCGTAAGTCATATTTCTCCCACACGCAAACATGAAGAGTGTTCCGTAAGTACATACTTTTCGCCAGTTTCACGACGTTCCTGACTAAATGGGATGAATATAAAATTTTTAAGTATGAAACAAAGTCACTTTATGTCAATCAACAATGGATCTGAATTTTTCAATAAAAGATGCGATTGTACGAAGTGGTCAGTTTGTCAAGAAATATGTGGAAGTGTTCTTCTATTGTAGTAAATTTCGAAGGATGTGAACCCTTAAATGTGGCCATTATCGTGGCTGTCGTGGTGTCTATAATCTCTGAATTTCTCTGGTTAGCAAAGAAACTAAAACTCATGCGATTGTATCCATGCGTTCAACATAATATGTAAAAGGCAATTTTTATTTGAAAAGCCCTGCAATTTTCACTAGATGTGTGAGGTACGTATTTAGATCCAAACAGATAATTAAACATACCAAATCCCGAAAACACGGCTGAGATAAAATAAAAGAAATTGTTAAGATTACCTATTGTTAATGTTGGCACAATGCAAATTATAGAAGTTTTTACTCATGTGTCTGACATAAATAGAAATAACTGATCGCCAATTATTCGTTAAAAAACGGAAAGGGTCAACGATAACTATGCGAAGTGGACAAAGTACTTAACCGCTTAAGCAGCAAATAGTCCCATGGAACGGTTCTAAAGACGTTTTGGCGAGCACAAAGTAACCTGCCAGATAGGTTTCCGAATTTAAGCTTAATATTGTCTTAACTGTGTTCTGTCACGAAATTGTCATCTTCTGACATGTAATGCGTAAGTCTGTTTTATAAAATCCGTTTGTCATTGGAAACGACTGTATGAGACTTTTCGCAAAATTCGACACTCTTGATGCACATATTCGTCCTTACAATTATTTCTTAGTAAGCACCCTGTGGCAAAATAATTTTCAGAAAAAATTATGAGCATATTGACCAAGTTCTGTTAACGTAAGGAGAGTACTGAAAACCTACCAACTAGAGCGCCCGCTTCCTCTTCTGAAAAAGACCAAACCAATTTCATAGTATAATTTTACCCTTCAGATTAGATATGCGTATGAAGTAACGCATATAAACCTATGACTGAGATTACTGCAGAAGGTCTACCTGACAGTTTGTCGGAATACGCCGCCACTAAAAGAAATTACAAATATCGACAATACTACACTAATTCATAGAGCTTAATTACTCGTGGCCTGCATTTGCGCAGCCCATGTTCCAAAGTATTGTGTTTAGTCATGTAACGGCATGTAGGAACTACTATTATATTGTCCCATAATGGCTTACAGAGCTTTGCTACCGCGCCTAAAAATCAAGGAAACATCCATTATTGACTGCAACGCCAAGTTCCGATGTTAGCTAGTTAATATAGTAGAAAGCCTGCGTACTCTCAAGGAGATTTGCCAGAATGTCCACTGAAACGAGCAAACAAAGGTTTGCTTAAAACTCAAAAATAGTAATATAAAGTAAAAGTTCAGTGAAGCATTTGGATTTTACTTAAAATGCTGTGTATGTCATTGGTCAGCAACACTTACACCAGCTGTCTCCTTGTACTAAATTGCAAAAGGAAAAAATGTGAATTTACGAAAATCGAC
Organism: Spirometra erinaceieuropaei; assembly: GCA_902702965.1. Classification (NCBI taxonomy): domain Eukaryota; kingdom Metazoa; phylum Platyhelminthes; class Cestoda; order Diphyllobothriidea; family Diphyllobothriidae; genus Spirometra; species Spirometra erinaceieuropaei. The sequence continues at coordinate 603,371 of CACRXP010000011.1, forward strand.
TGCTTTGTACATATGCATTACCTCGATAAGTGGAAAAAGGACATTTACCTCCTAATGTCTTCAGTATTTCCAAAACTGCGTAAAATTGAAAACGTAAAATGCCTTAGTGTCTGAATGTTTATCGTCGATTCAGTGGCACTGAAAAAATGCTCGAGGGATGTTGGATCATTTATCCGGTTCTTTAGTAAGCAGTCACATAGTGATTTGCCATGCTCAAAAATACATACTGATGTGAGCGCTGTAGTCCTTCGTACTTATAATATTTTTGGTTATGCATTTTTTTATTTCTGAGTACAGGAATATGTATTTGCGCATGACGACTTACGAATGACACTGAAATTTTCTAAAATTTTATATTAAAGAAATAATATTTATTAACATCTAAACTGCATTGCAAGAAGAGGAAAGATTTGTGATTAACTTTATTCACCTTTCAGAAAGTCAGATACTGTCCCTACAAAGGAATGAAACACTCAGTTTTAATGAATCTAATGCAAAATCTTCGCATATGTTATGCTGTAGTTATAAAGACAACAAATAAACAATTTCCCTTCACACATTTTCGTAAAAATTTACGGCAATGCAGGGTGCTGGTAAACTTGTAAACGCGATATACGCAATAAGAAAAGACAAACGACCGAACTTCTCACCTGCTTTTTCACCTATTCAGTGAGATTGGAAAGCGATCATTATCTCTTTGTCTTGAGTCAAAATCAAACAAGAATAGGGAAGGCCTTTTGGGCCAATTTATGGTGCTATCCGTTAAACGTACCTTGTGCAGTATCAATGAAGTCTTGCACTAAAATACACAATGAATTTCATCAAACATGCTGCTTGTAGCAAAATGCTTACATTAACTCATGTTTTTTTGGTGTTAAATGCTAATTTAGGGACAAAGAATGCTCATTGTTTGTAAAATTCCTTTTTAAACGGGGAATAACATAGGGCGGCATCTACAAATAAATGACAATGAACCCTTACGAAGTTGCTTTGATCTGCCTGCAATGTAAGTAGACAGTTGGTTATTCAGTTATATCACCGAATTTGCAAGGAATCTGCCATATTGCCTGACCTAAGAGCCACATACCATCAAATAGTTTGAGGAGCTGCTCTTCTGTAACGAAACGAAATTCAGAAAGAGTAATAAGTGGAGACAGTGGCCGACAAAGCAATTGCTACACTGTCACGTAGGGAGACAGATGAAAACATCTCCGGTCACCTTAAGTGCCCGTAAATGGCGGACGTTAAAAAGCATGCAAATTCACCCCAAAGCGTTGTTTATTTCAAAGCACAAAGATCTATAGTGTTGACTATATAATGGTATTTTGGGCATTTTTAGAATAATTAGCGGCATTGTCCGTTTCTTACGTACCCCATGTTTTATTGGAACCTGAGAGGAAAACGTTTCACTTAATGTATTTCGTGCTGTCTCTCGAAGCATTACGCAAAACGACATCAACATTATTCTATGATGAGAAAGGATATGTCTGACACCGGATGTTTGAAAAAAATATTTTACATTACGTTCCATACCTTGCAATTCATCAACCACAATCGATACTGAAAAAGGCAAAGTAGCCAGGCAATTTAAGGATTCTGTTTTTTGGAATCTTGACGCAGGCAAAAATCCATTTTGTAAGAAACGGAATGACCAGCATCATGGAAGATGACATCTAGGCTAGTATGCGATTTTTTACAGGCAGCCTTGTACACATTGAACAATCAACAGACATTTGCATAGGAGGACACTCCTATTGTCAACTTCTGCCCAATAAGGAAAGTCCATGAATTTCTGGAGTAAATGTACTCAGATGGGGCGTACGTCAGTCGCATATCGACTAGGATGTCAGGTACAAATGTTTCAAGGAAAATGGAAACAAACACAGTTAACGTCGGGGGGATGACGAAAGACAACAAAGCTCATAGGTGCAGGCTTAGGCGTATCGCAGAATTATCCGCTTGACATGGATAACTAGTTCTGTTTTTGTACATTACTCATCATACTGACGAGGAGTCGAGGAACCAGTCCCGAAAAATTACGTGATAAAGTGTATGCTGTTTTTGAAGAATCTCACTTTTTTATTTTGCATTGCTTAGGATGCCCATTTTTCAATATGTATATGTGTGTGTGCATATGCATACATGTACGCATGATTGTAGGCGCTCACCGATTGTGTTATTGAACTCGCTCGTCCCGTTGTGCCTTAGGTCTCTCTGTCAAGCCCGAACACCATTCGCAAAGCCGTTCGTATTGTAGACGGAATTACATTAGCAACAATGACAGGGGAGACTGGGATGGCCATTTTTCTCCTATTAGTCGTCGCTATCCAGTCATGCCTAACAATGATGTGTGGAAAACTTGGGAATTGATTTCACTGTCAGTTTGTTAAAAGTTCAACGTCTCCAACCACTGGGTCACCGGCTCGTTGTTTCGGTTGTGAACGGGAATATTAATTATAATGCAGTGGTGCTCACCGATTACGCAACGGGACATGCTTGGGTCGTTGTGCCTTTGGGTCCAGTGTCAGTCACATGGCGACTTGCGACATGTGCAAATATACAGGGTATAACTTCTGATAAGCACGATATTGTAGTTGAACTGACGTTCCGGAATCTCTCTCGTTTGCATCATCAGAGAATGTGCTCGATGCTCCTGTCGGTCTTGATTTGTTCAGTCCGGACAGGAGCAATAAGACAAGCGAACTCGCCGGACTGAGATTTGACGCTCACAAAAAAGAGTGGAGTTGGGGTAAAAGGTCATGTTACCAAATCTGATCACTGTCTCGCCGACGCGTCCGTGAAGCTGAATGCTACTCACATGAACGGTTACGAACGGCGAATCCAGCGGCTGACATGGAGGAGTCCAAAATGTGCGTTGATTTAACCACAAATACGCCCAAACCAAAGGGAGCAAAAGTCACATAAGACCGTCTGCGGTCAGCCCAGATGAAGTCTAAGTCCGTTATAGGCCATATTACGAAGCAAACGGCAAGGCGGAACAAATCAAGACCGGCAGGAGCAACAAGAACATTACGGTAATGATGGGAATGAGAAAGTATCCGAAACGTCGGTTCAAACACAGTCCAGTCCACGGATTCGCCCTCTCTTCTTCTTTTTCTTTGGGAGATAATAAACGCGATATGGCATCTAGACCTCGAATCTTTACGCATACATGCAAAATGGTATTACGGATAAAGATAAGGGAGACAGAATCGATTATTTCTGGTTTGAGTCAATAACACGATCGGTGGACGCTACATCACCATATTTGAGGGAACAAATTCAGCTGAATTACTACGTGGTCAACTTAATCCATTTCTGGTCAAATCTACATATGCCTTTGTCTTCTACCCTTCCGCTATCATATCTTGGTTACATGGCATCAAACTATGCCGTTAATTTGATGATGTTTTCTCTATAATCCTCACCTGTGAGTACATTATTTATGTATGCATACATATGAGGTGCCTTTAGTGGGGTCGAAAAACTGTCAATTAGAACGGTGTTTGGGCTGAGCTGAAGAGCTATGTTTTGCAAAAACAAAAACACTTCGCAAGGAAATCCATCGCAACGCTATTTGCCCTTATGTTTTCATTGCCGTCTTTATAAGTGTACGTTAACGTAAGTTCGGTACCTGGTTTAAGTAGGCACTAAATTTTTATGATTAGGAATGCTGAATGCAGTGAATAATTTTTAAATTTCTCAGTATTTCAGACCGTCAATGGAAGGCGGTGGAGACAACCTATAAATATTTTGCGAAAAGAACGCTGCTAACATGAGGTTTTTGACAAGGCCTTTTTCGTCTAAGCTTTCGCATCTTTGGTAATCAATCCTATGCATAAATTGTTAACTTACTGAGCACATCCTGTTTTTCTGTGATGAAAAAATTGTCCTCATTAAAATTTCGGTTCAGCAATTGGAGTAAAGATGTGTGCAAAGCTTAATTTGTCTATGTATTCGAGCTTACTCTACACGCAGTTACAGGGCAGGAGAATAAAAAAAGAATGCTGGTTTACCTTTGAGAATACTCTTAAGGCCCTGGTCTGTAAATTCATGAAATTGACAGGAATGAGATTGTGCACGTAACTGTGCAAAATCAGGTCAGAATGCACACCCTTATAAGCAAACTCCTTTTCCGACTTTATGCCATCAGCTATTTTTTTCTTACAAAATAAAATAAAATTAATGTGGAAGTTCCGCGAATAAATTTAGTCATAATCTAAATTCAAGTCTGCAACAATTACATATTTCCTGGTTCATCAGAAATGCTCATTTATGTTTGTTCATTCTAGTAAAGTATATATATGAGCACGCATGTAAGTAGAAATTATCACTAACAAGTGCGGTTTTTCCATTCTGAAAAATAAAGTAGAAAACAGTATTCAACCTTTGGGAGTGTATCGTTGTTAATGAAAATTAAAACGAATGAAGGGTGTGCAATGTATCGCAATAAAAGGCAACGCTTCCTTAAATTGTGAGGTATTTGCACTGAACTTGGTGTAATTTTAGACAACTGTAATAGGCCTCGACAGTAAATAGGGGTAGGTGTACACACTAACGCACTTTGCGGCAAAGCTCTACATTACATTTACCAGATAATGAGCTTAACTGAAAAAAATGATCTTTTGTACTCAGTTGTCTAGAGCATGGAACACATTTTTGATTATAATGCTAAATCTAACTGATTAAACGAAAAGACTCGGTTAGTCTGGTATGCTAATTTGTCTTCTGTTCAGTGCAAATATTACTAAAAACCAGAACTTCATCCTTCGTCATATGTTCTTTCTTTAGGTGAAATTAGGGAGAAAGTAAAGTGCAAAACACAAGAATCAGTTTCTGAAAGGTTTGCATTTAAAATCTACAGTAGAAAGGGCGGCGATAATAAACCCAAAATGGTTTGCGAACGAGTAAATTTATATATGCTTGGTCATTACACCTTTGCCTTTCGAGGCAGTGAAGCAGGCTACACGCGATTATGCAATGCGCTTTTTTGTAATACCAAGCTTTATTTTTTGACATTGTGATTTAAGTACGGAACGGTATAAGCGGGGTTATGACACTAAAAATTAGACTTCAGCGATAAACGAGAGCTAATTCAAACAAGCGACCATGTGCTAGGAGCCTCGAAAATGTGGTATGATTCACTCTTAGAGGACGGCTGTTATCTTGTTGTCCGAAACGCCGTTTTAGTTTAAATGTTGACGCTTTCGTAACCAACGTTTAAAGCATCCAGGCGCTTACAGATGTTTTGACCTATTATGATAGCTCAACACGGTACATCAACAAAGTGGCGGATATCAGCATTTAGAGATAGTGAGAAATAATGCTATTAGCGTTTGTATCTCCCAAAGAATGATTGCACAATTTTGTTGGGTAACAATCGGAGGTGGTACTCAAAAATTCCGTTACCTAGAAAAAATGCTTTTGACAGTGGACTCAAACGCCTTCAGGCTTTATCAGCGGTTGCAGGCCTACTTTCCCGCACTACTTGGACTTTCCGCGACGGCCTAAAATGGGCTAGCCGAACGAACATCGCGGGAGGTTACATGGACGATGGTCTCTGTTAACTGACCTTCCCCATCGTTACGTACTTACACCTAAATATACGGCATACATTCGCATTATGACAGTTTATTACAAATTAAAATCACTTTTAAATAGGATAAGTCTGCACAATTTGGGACAGGAACAGTTCCCATGCATCTATCATAGGCATGGCATTGAGGCCAAACCAAAGACGCTACTGTACTTCGTCTATGTGAGCCCGCACAGCTCGACCACATACATGGCCTTCCTTGTGAAGTTTACTCTTTAGTCTACTCCACTATGCATCAATTGCATTGGTTTGTCGTCCGGTGGTAGGGACCATGAAGTTCTTTGAGATGTTAGCAGAGAAATGTAGATAACTTACTGAGAGAAGACGATTATACGCCTTCCACTCGTCCGTTAGCACTATACTGCTTTTGGCGACCCATTTTGTAATAAAGGAACGAGAGCGGACCAACTTCAATCATTCACCTGTTTAAATTATGCTTTCTGTTTCCTATTATCGTACATTCCGACCAGCCACCACCCATAAAACCCCTTTTACCACCTGCCCCGTAAGACAGACTGCTTTGGTTAGGCGGATGTTTTTGGGTGCCATCTCCCGACTGTTACCATTTTGTTGTAATTAATTGTAAGTTAAATTTTACAGACTCAGTCTGGGGTGATAAGATGGATGAAAATTATGAACTGCAGTATGTATCACAAACAGAAGAAACGTTGGGTTTCAACAAATGAACCGAAGGCCTCAGTGCTCAGGCTTGCAGCAACAGAGCATCATAAAAACTACGGTCTGGATTTTTACCTTGTGCTGTATAAAGTCATTGTTGTAGTTACGCGAATATTTCATGCTCCAAGGCGCTTGTACGATTGATGATAATGTTAGACATTTATTTCATGAGTTTATCTGTACTTAGTTCGGGGAGGGGAGTAACCATGTGTACATAGGATGAACGAAGCCCAAACTCCGATAAAGGGACTTAGAAGACAGTTGACGAAAACAAACGAGCTGCCGGCCTTATGAAGTGCTAACCGGATATTTAAAATGTACTTTCAGATGGGAATTATTACCCGGTTGACTTTAACTATTTGATTATCTTATGAAAAAATTTCATGATATTATATTCATACCAGGATACCATGTAGTTCTTTCCGACAGCACTCGGGAGGGCGGTTACTTTATTAATATGTTTTCTAGATTCCAATATACTTTATGGGGAACGCAGAGAAAGATATTCTCGATGTTATTTTGCAATTAATTATGTCATTTTCGGATATTGAAATAGGAAGTATGGTATCATTCGGTCTAAATTAAATCCTTATAACGAGGCTTTTAATACGGCGGAATGTTCATAAATAGAGCACCATGTCGTACCGTGTACTTGTGTTATTAAATGCCACTACAGCGTGGCAGACAATCATTGAAGGTTCTTAATGGACTGAACAAATGCATAATCTTCCGTAAAAGAAAAATAGACAACAAAGTATCTCTCAGTACGAACACAACTGCTTTCAGGTAAAAAAACAAGGCGTAATACTCTATCTACGGCTTACTAGGAAACAATATTTTTGTTTGTGTTTCCTGGAAAATATGCCTGCATCCTTAGGAGCTTTGGAAACGATTGAGAAAATACATGCGCCAAAGTCGCTCATTCGGCCGGCATAGTTTTCAAGGTAAGTCAAGAAGAGTCGTTTCAAATGCTCGAAATCTGGCGTGACTTCACAGCTGGGGATTATACTGCTCGATAATCGGTATTACAACCCAACCCAAGAAATCTTACCTAATTAAAAATATCTAAAAACTTCGTTTGATGTCGAATGGACTAGGTCATCTATTGTATGTATATTTGCTTTTGATAAATTATGGTCAGGCTAGAAGGTTTGTACGCGAGCATTCATATACGAATACGCATGGCTGAGAAAAAAATGCCGAAAGCAAATGCAGACTAGTCAACACAGACGCTGCTTATGCGACAAATATTCTGCTGTCAAGACACTTGGGCGTATGAAGGGAACATAAAACATCTAGTTCATAAATATGCCTGTACGTAGATCAGTGAATTTTCCAAAACATCACATTCGGCATTAGCAGGGCAAGATAAAAAACTAGCCCTGTACTTTATGTTCAAACCGGCTTTATGTACTGGTTGTTCATTACAGCAGCCAGATCGCAATAAGGTGAAAAACGTGAGGCCTTGTTTTACTTGCAAGTGTGCGGATCGTGTGGGGGAGAAGTGAGTGTTGAAGGATTCTTTGTGGGTTTGGAATCATCCTGAGGCTACATGGGGATCCACTCATCTCGTCAAGTAACTCAAAATACTTCCCATTTAACGAGTTAATATGATTGCATCTATGCTTAGACTCCTTGGCCAGTATTTAGAAGTTTAGCCGGCTGCACATACTTTTTCAAATGTATTTGAAATTTTTGTCTAGACTACGGGTTCCAGAAATTTAAACTGTAAATAAAATGTTTATGAATACAAATCGTTTCACATACCTCCATATGAAATCAACTTTTCCGAGGAAACTATTTAGGAAACATAGATATTTCGTATAGTAATTTGAGAATACGCGACATGCAGCAGTCTGAAAAATTTTAAACAATTTTATGGTTTTGGGCAAATTTTAGACGTCAGTATACGTCCTTCTTCCTTATGTCGTAGTTAACCAGAGTTTAGATTGTCCTATTGATAACTTCTAAATAATGAAAATATTACAAGTTTGCAGACCTTAGATATATGTCAACCTTTAGCAAATATTCAATTACTAATAATTTCTCTGACAATCATCTTACAGAGACGCTGCGTATGTGATGAGTAGTCAGGAACGCAAGGCACATGGGCGATCGGAGGAAATACTAGCCACTCAGTTCATTTTGTACTCAGATCAGTAAATTGTCAAAATGTCGCGTTTTGGATGGATGAGGCGATGGGTGAAAAGTACCCTTGAACTTTAAACTCAAACTGGCTCTGAGTACTAGTAGTTCTCTAAAACGATCACTTCACGATAATGTAGAACCGCATAGCATTGCTCTCCTACGAGTATGCAGGTTCTGTGGGAAAAAAATGGACCCTAAAAGATGCACATTAATCGTCATGCTACTCTATAATTGTACGATATTCCTTTCTTGTCGTCAAGGTGATCGACGTGCTTTAGGTTTTGCAAGTTTATGGGAGAACCTTTCCTTCCTTAGTCCGTCTGGTCAATGTTGACGAGCTTAGCCGGCAAAATATCATTGTTCAAGATAATCGTTGACTTGAATATGTCCGTCAGCCATTATGAATAAAAAATTATCATAAATCTCCTTACTTACCGGCATTGTCTGGCACAGCCTTTTCTAGAAATACGCAAAGGATAGGAAACAGCAAAGATCAACTCAAGACCGACTGAATTAGAAACTTCAGAATAACCTCCAGCGTTCTGCGTCGAATTTAAAGAGAATCTAAATAGTTTCGCTTTCTTTAGCTTCTTTTCAGTCTAAACGTGTTCTCATCTTTTATTTAAAATATAATAACGGCTATTTAACGAACTCCAATAAGCAGATAATGTCATACTTACGTCCAACAATTCCATACGCAGCTGCGACAAGAAAGAAGACCACAGTCAGTCTGTGCATCGCTGACATCTCTCATATGAACTTTGAGTGCGCCTCTTTTTATACAGTTGTGGAATCGGTCCATGGTGAGTATTGTTTTAATGAACAAGAATCTAAGATCCTTTCAAAATATTTTCAAACATTTGGGCTTCTTAGAGTTTTGGCTGACTCCATGATGGCAAGCCAACAGGGGGGGGGGGGGCAACGTTACACTGGGTTTACCGATCCATTCTGCTGCAGGATGGGGGGAACGTTTTGTTTACCGTGAGACTGCACTGTTGCTCCGCATGCGTGTGTCTAATAATGGTTGCACAATGAAGGAAATGCATTTCAGACAATGTTTCAACGTATTTGAATGCCTTTTCCGTCAGACCGAGGATCAGGAGGACTATAGCATTGACCATACTTCTATATTGCAGAATTCTTTTTAGGAAGTTAATAGTCACTGGTGACAAATAAAACAGATATTGCAATTTCATTATACATTGTTAGCAATATTTTGGTTTTCCAAGAAAAAATTTAAAAGATTGTATCTGACTTTCAGATGTCTATTATATACACTTGACAGACTTTCGCAGGTAACATGTTTTGGCTTTCCGATTTATCCTAATCGTAAACGAATACAAACACAATCACCACTGTTGGGGACGATTGTGGGGCAAGCAAAACAAACTAGACCTATCCACGGACGTAGCCCTCCTTACGTCACAGTACAACCACATAAATGTTCACACCTTGTTGCAGTCTAACAGTCTCTCATGATGAACTCCTGCTCGATTTTGAAAGCTAAGACCAATACATTTGCCGATTCAGTGATCGTACCTTTGTTGCCTCCTAGATAAACTAAGTCTTCTGAAAATAAGCAATCTTTGTTCATTAGGATATGCTGATAGGTTATAATGGACTCTGTGAAACTCACTAAGAATAATTACCAAATGCATCCAGCATAAAAGACTTTATGTGCCGGTCGTTATTGTATAAGAATACTTGACTTCATTGTTGGGCAGGTTCTTAAAGCACGCGAATGGTCGATTCCCCGTAACTCGGTCATGAGCAGTACACAATATACAAATGGTTATTACCATAACGAAACGATAAGCATTTTAAACAAATCAAATGACATATTTAAATGCAGTCATGGGGATTCGAAAATCAAGAATGCTGCTGATAAATGTTCTCTCAAAAACTACTTTAATTTATTCATTAGTACAAAGTTAATTTTCCTGCTTTAATAAAAGACCGCACTAGCATAACTTTAATTGCTCATCATCTAAGCAAAAACATTTTCAGCCTTGCGACATACCTTTACCTAGGCATAAATCGGAGGGCCCTATAGGATGTTTGGAGGGCTTTGGAACCGAATTCGTGTTGTAATGTAAGACGTCGTCTGAGAGGTATGTAGAAATAAAGTCGCCGCTCCAGCGATCGTACCTTCGTCTACTCTTAGATAAGCAAAGTCTTCTGAAAACATACAAATTTCGCTTTTTTAGAATTTGGTAGTATGTTACAATGGATTCTGTGATACACACTGAGAATAACTGCCAAATACATCCGTCCCAAAAGGCTTTATGTGTCGGTCATTCGGATGTAGGAATCCTCGACCACACTGTTGACATTCACCCTTAAGTAACTAAGCAGTTTTGGGAAGGCTTTTAAAGCACGCGGATGGTCGATTGCCCGGTAACTCGATCATATGCACGGTCATGTGCAGTAAACATCATACAAATGGATATTACCATAATGACGCGATGAGCATTTGAAACAAAGCATATGCTCTATTTAACGGGAGTCGCAGGGAATCAAGAATGCAGGAGATAAATGCTCTCTAAAAAACTACTTTAAAGTATTCATTTGTGCAAAGTTAATTGTCCTCTTTTAATGAAAGACCTCACTAGCATCACTTTTTGTGTTCATCATCGAAGCAAAGATATATTCGACCTTGCGACAAATCTATACTTGAGTAGAAATCGGAGGACCTTCAAGGATGATTGGAGGGCTTTGGAACGAAATTCGTCTTGTTATGCAACACATCAGCTCTCCGCACGAGATTAAGCAATAGAACCAGCCTTTTATTATCCGTGAGGTATATAGAAAGGTTTGCTTACTGCCTTCTGAGCAGTACGCGTGTTTCGCGGCTTCTGAAGTCTGAAACAGGACTCAAGTTCTTAACAATTTCGGACTATAACAAAACATTTTTTATTCTTCTTCAATCACAGCCCCAAGACGTTTCTAACTTTTCTGTAGTTAAAATATGAAAACAAAACATAATCCACATCGTTTTGTCGTGATTTACGCAGCACTGGCTTTCAGTTTTGAAACGGCGAAGTGACATTGCGCACAGGGTTATAAATCTTTGATGGCAGTTGGACTGCAGACGTTAGTTTTTATACTCCTATACCAGCGGAAATATGCAGTGCAACAAACTATCTTTCCTGGATGCTTTTATAACTAGACAGGAAGTGAGTTGAAAAAGGCGATCGATTTTCCATAAGGAGCATGAATATGTCAGTATCTACATTACCCGTGCGTTGTGCCGGTACGTCGATGGGGAAATCTGGGTTATATTCCTTTTTAAACAGCGGGAAACATTTGTCCTATTGAGACGCTGAATGCCTAAGTTGCTTGCTTCAAAACAGCCAAGGTTAATCGTGGATAGTCAACACATCTGACCTAGACACACATTAGCACCATAGAGCTAATACTGGCGAAACATCGAGTTCAGAAAAAGCTCATTGTAATCTATTTACTATTTAAGATCGACATTATTTCAGATACTATTAAGCGAACTTTGGGATGCGCTGTTGAATGAACATATACCGCAGCCGAATTCATATTCAACAGTCCAAATTAATCTATTCCAATCTCACGTTCAAAGGATGCCCTGCCAATGCGCGCAACCTCAAATTTTGTTTACGAATTCACATTCACCTGTAAATGCAAGTAAATTGGGCGAAGGCAATGGCACCTACTTGAGTGGCTTCTAAAGCAAGAAAATAAAATTCCTAGCTACTCTATGCCAAAGCGCCTGGTAGAAAGTGAGCAATCCTTTGATCCCATAACATCCTTCCGTGCATTGGTTCGCGCACGAACAACTACGATATTGCGCCACTTGGAGGCAATCTATGTGGGGCGGGAGAAAACGGACCTATGTAAACACTTAGACCACGTGGTCGAATTCAGCTTCTCCTGATGAACCTCCGCCCTTTTGATCAGCACGCCCTGTATGCGTGCTAAAACCCCAAGTCCTTTCCTGAGTTGTGTTTTGAAGTCCCCATTTTACTGGTTGGTCTGCCTAAAGTAAACGATAACCTTGATGTTTTATATTGATTTTCTCTGTGGAAGTTCAGGTCTCTTTATCTTTCTCATTCGCTATCACTGTTATGCAGCGACAGCCCTCTTAAAATTTTTTGGTTGCAATACATTCTGCTGTGTGTGATTATTCCATATTTATCTAGACTGCCTCCCTTGTGGTTTAGTTTTCGCTGGATTCGATCAAAAGCTTGTTATTGACTGATAGGCATTCTTCCCGTTTGAATCTTTATAAGAAGTCTTCGCAACACTCAATAACCATGCCCTAGTCATTTACTTTCCAAATCGAACAGAGTGGCCCCTGTTAGAGCCACGCTATGCAGCCACATATGAGAATCCTACGTCATCGCTCCATGTATGTCCTTCTTTGTGGTGCTTAGCGTGCAATTATCCACAAAAAAGGACGTAGGCATTGGCCTTGATAACTCTGTTAGACGCTTTAATGCGTTGTATTTCAAACAGGTGCCCATTTATCCTGTGGCTAATGATGGCTTTTGGCAGTTTTCCACAACAGGCTTCCATCAACATGAGGAAGTAAAAAGAGTGGTGGAGGGAGGCGGTGGAAACTATGCCTTTCCTCATTTGTTTCCGTGAATGCTCCCGAGACTGACTTATATTCTGTGACTTGAGTCAACATTTGTAAACAAAGCCGTCACACTACCTGCGTTAACTGCTAGTGAGGTTTGAATTTTTTCGACATTCTCCAGAATTCACCACATGTCACTGTGCCAAAGGCCGTCAGATTGGCAATGGTAGTGTACTGACCACACCGCATTATCTAGACCTGTTCTTGTAATTAACGTACTGCAAATAGCATACCTGTGGTTCCGGGGCGATTCCAAATTCAACATTGTGTTTCTCGCCGTACACACGCATTAAAAAGTTTTCCTTGGACGTAACTTGTGATCCTACCTTCAGTAATGTCACAGATTTTTGAGTTCCCCATCGGTTTGTATACGCATATGATGACAGCATACCTGGGGTGGATTTGTACTTGTAGCCACATGTCTCGTAACAGTGAAGCAAGCTTTCCTATGTGCACGAGACCTCCATATTTACAAATTTTGCCAGTGCAGACATCTCTTTTGGCTTCAGGTATAGGAACGCTGCTCGTCATAAAGATGGCTCTACGCCAAGTTCCAGGAGTGGTAGTTATTACAGTAACCTAATCGTAACCCTACTGTGGACTCTAAGCGTAAACCTAATCTTTACTCTCACTATCTTCCCTGTGCTTGAATATATTTCAGCGCTTTTCGGTCGAAGAGCTATTACACCATCCTTACTACGCCTTGACTTTTGGGCGGACCGTTGAGGTCGGAATTTTTGATCGCTTGGGAAGGCCAATTTATGGTTTCTTTGCAGACTATAGATGGATGCTCCAAACAGACATTTCGAATCTGAACGTCTTTGACAGTAGGATGCTGCATTTGATCGAATATTTGCGGAGTGTTTCTCATCTATAAACCAGGGGGCTTTATGTGTACCAAACAGCGATTGGCATATCCTTCAATATTCTCAGTTTTTTTCTTAGCTACTCTCTCTCCGCCTCCTCCGGACCCTGGTATATTACGCCTTGCCATTGCCATCATGTTGCTTTATTGGTGTTTTCACTGTCGTTCGGACGGGTCGTACGTATATTACTTTTTTCCCCGAAAGCAGATTGCGGATCTCTACGTAATCCAGTCCGGATGTCGATGGAACGCGCTAGCAAAATATTCCAGTACAATGGACAGAACTGCTGCATTCCATACTTTCCCTCAGTGAATATCAACCCTGGCATTTACGTCACGGACATGAGATTGTTTGGACTGAAAAACAATATAGAAGCCGAAAATAAATCAGATTTTACATAACCAACAGTCGTCTGGTGAAAAAGGGCGTGGCAAGTTCAGCAAGCTGCAACATGCATCTTCCTGTGCTACTGGGAGCACGACACATTGGTCATGCAGCGAGGTGGTTGTACAGCAGTTGCTAATAATGCGGATGAAGATGCATCCTCCTAGTATCCTTCTGACTAGAAGGTGCAGCAATGGGCTGGTGAAGAAAATGCGCACTTACAGGTCTGCTGGAGGAGAAGGCCGTTGCTGTTGATGCCTCCGATCTCATCCCAATGTAGCAACCTACTTAGTGTACATTATCTGGAGTCACGTCGAACAATTATTTTGTCCATCTCTATCACAATGCCTTGGAAGACGCCCAGTCTTTGTGGAAATTGTTGTCTACGCCGTCGTAACTGGTACTTGGGTCGGCAGAGACGCCAACACTGACGACGGTGGCGAATTAGTTTTTGTCGATTGGCAACCTCTTGGCCAGCAGATAATCATGGGTGCTCTGAGACAGGCAAAACAGCCGTCTGGATGACGTTGACAACCAAGAAGCCTTATGGTTGTGCTTCTGAGACTCCATTGCTGAAAATGTGATGGAGGGCAGAAACAAGGCTTATATAAGTGGTACGCAAATGTTGTCTCACCAATGAGGCCAGATGACGATTCATACGAGGATACAGTTGAAGATTTGATGTCTTTATTGTTTTTCAAGCTTGTTATTCAACAAGATTTTTTAGTGCTTAAACATAAAAAGGCCGTTCCAAGAAGAGTATTTTGATCTGGCTGGTTAACTGAATGACGCGTTATATCAAGCCGGCCTTAAACGAGCCACTGCTAAACAGGTAGTAGTTCTTTTTAATTGAAAATAGCACACAAACGCGTAAAACGAGAGATATATATAGTCCCACAAGGAAACAAAGACACATTCCTGGCGATGTGCCGGATTGCAATGTGTGCCAGATTGCGCTTATTTCAGTAAGGGATGTTATGTGTCGGCGTCTATCTAAAGGAAAACGAGAACAGTCCGTCCATCTCACAGTTGTGAAAAGGCAAAATAATGAGCATAATCATCGTGTGGACAACGGCAAAGCCCTTCGAGTGATTTATAAGGTCCCTTCAAGCTAACCTAAGCTACTGGGTCAGCGCCTGGTGTCAACAACAGAAGCGGCCGCAATCAGGTTACGAAAACCGACCCTAAGCACACAGGAAAACCTCGTTTAGACTCAGCGGTTACCATGGTCAAAGGTTAACTAACGTCGTCCAACTTTCTACGCACTTCCGCTGTCGTCCTGCCAGTTTTTTAAAACTAACTTTTCCCGATTTTCCAATTACTGACATGTTTGACTGTACCCCGCTCCCATATCATTGTACTGACCTGAGGAGAAATTGCAGAAAGCAATTCATGCTCGCAAACTCGTCTTCTGAATGTTGCTTTAGGAATCTTCGCAACTCTAGAACGTTCCGTATAGATTCCTTTACCCGGCTGAATAGTGGGTCTGCTTCAGTGGTAGCCCGGATATGTTCGTCTGCGAGGGGCACCTGCCGAATGAGATCTCTAAACTCATCCTCATCTTGTATCACCATCCTTACGACCACCATGCCTTCTTTATTTTTGCCACCAGAACTCAGTCTTAATAAGTTATCCGGAATAAACGTATACTGGATTTTAAGGCAAATCTCGAGAGGATAGTACTTCTTCGTTCTACATTCACGACCGCGTACTGCGACATGCCACGTTTACTGTCAGGCAGAAATTTATGGGCAGATAATCCGTGTGGAGGACAATATGCCCGCCGGAAACGAACAGACTGAACCTCAAAACCGATGACTTCTAAGGCTTCTTTTGAAATCTGGTAGTAATTTCGCGTAGACTTTGTAAGTGCTCATGCAATATGCATCAATCGCGGGATGTTACCGTCTGGACCTTGCTGAAGTAGATCACCACTTACTTCATAATCAAGTACATTCTTGTGGACAAAGGTTTCAGTATTTGCTTCAAAATGCCGAACGCTACCTGACAGTTTGCAGACCAGCCAAATTTCGCATCTTTGCAAAGTAGTTGGTTTGACGACTTTACCTGACCGTAAAGCTCGACAAAAAACGGTACGTATCAATTGACAAGATCCAAAAACTTACATTCTTTGGCAGCTTCACGTTCTTGAATGCGACGAATCTTCCTGGATCCACCGAGTGTCTGACCTTGCTTAAAGAAAATCCTTAGTAATGAATTTCCCTTCGGATAAATTCTCACCTTTCCATATTAATGTTGAAGCCATAATCTATGCGACTTCCCCTAACTTTGTCAAACCTCATGGGCAGTTATTCGTCCGTACGACTACTGCCGAAAATGTTATCTAAATAGGCAAAAATCGCAGGGAAATTAGAGAGTATGGTGTGCGTAACTTTCTGGAATATGCTAGGGGTCGTATTGGCACCATGAGTGAGACAGGTATATCTGAACAATCCGTCATGCGTATTAATGGTCACCATATCCTGCGCTGACTCGCGACCAGTAACTGTAGGTATGCCTCTGAGAGATCAATCCATGCAAAAGTTATTTCCCAATTTCAGGTCGCGAAATTACGGTCCGTCACCCACAGCGGACAAAGAAGATCATCTAACGCGTCCTTCAACCCCGTGGAGCAGTCCACATTCAGCATTATTCAGTCGTCAGCTTTATCTACCGTTATGTTGATTAGTTGGCCAAGCATCTAATATCATATTTTCATAGCCATTCCGGTCCTTCCATGGCCGCCGTTTGTACTACAAACAGGACACTTAGAATATGCCCGAAAACTGGTTTTTTTGTTTTTTAAGCACAACTTTATTTTTGTTTTTGAGAACGTTTTGACCTACATTTCCATTTGTTCGGAATAGTCTTATTTTTCGTTTTCTCAGACCTTTGAAGGGCACAATATCTCTTAGAACGGTTGAGTACTAAGGCTCAGAGTTAAGATAGTCCAGTTGCCGAGCACATCGATATTTGCATCCAGACGTAGGTTTCCG
The DNA here is from genome assembly GCA_902702965.1 of Spirometra erinaceieuropaei. Taxonomy (NCBI): domain Eukaryota; kingdom Metazoa; phylum Platyhelminthes; class Cestoda; order Diphyllobothriidea; family Diphyllobothriidae; genus Spirometra; species Spirometra erinaceieuropaei. The sequence continues at coordinate 620,651 of CACRXP010000011.1, forward strand.
ACAGACATGTTTGTTCTGGAACACCTGTTTAAAGGTCAGGGGAGGTGCGAAGATCGAGGAACCTCTTTTTACTCCAATAGCACTCTACATAGACAGTGGATATCTAGCTTAAACTCGTACAGGTTGGTCATCATCAGACTTTGTTTTCGCGGGTCGAAAAACAGTGACACACTCGAAAATACAAAACCAACAGTTCCCGCAAACACCTTAGCATTAATGTGAGTACTGGAGTACAGCATTTAGATGGACCTAGTGGGAATTTAAATACAAAGAGATAGATAGTTGTGTTTTCGTACTCGGTAGGTTGACGTCACACTAGTTTTCGATATTGTTTGTTGAAAGTCGTCGTCTTTATTGTTTCAGCTCGAAAGCCTATCCGCTGGGCAGCTGAGTCGACTACACTTAATTATACTTTGTACCCGCCATAACACAGTGCGTCCCCTGGCTTCATAGCAGTTTATGAAGCATTTGGTGTGCCGGCACTTGATCCTAGCGTTGCGGTAGTACCATTTCTCTTAAACCATATGTATTCATCCACCAGACCTCAAGGCGGTTTTTCTCACGGCTAGTCTTCGATACGAACGGCTCCGGTAACCGCTGCCCATGAACGCGGGTGTCGGACATCGAATAAACTAGTGCAACACGTCTCTCCGCAGATGGACGGTTAAGGACGCATATTCAGCACTCAAACCTATGCTCCATGTCAGATGAGTATTGACGCAGCTTTTGTCATTAAAACTGCTGCCAGCTATGTCCGACGCGAAAAGTTCCTCATTTCATCCGGATCTGCATACTTTTGAATTAATCTGTTTGGATGTGTAGCCAGTCTTTGTTTTTAGGCATTAGCGATGAAAGAATTCCGCCCCTGCAATGCGTGCAAAGTTAAATCATCTCACCGTTGAATAGCCATATTTTAAATTCATTTTAAAACCAGTACTCATGACATTTTCGATTAACAAGAGTGATCACGTTTGTGTGGGAGCAATGGACTGATTTCGACAATCTCTGTTAGTTTATGTCAACGCTTTTACTGCCAATAAATGTGCCTAACTCAGATCACGTTAAGGGTTGCTGGAAAGATCTAGCATACATATAGCCAGATATAAGCCTATCCCATTCGACTTCATTGGCATGTTTTTTATAAGGCATATTTCCGTGGTTTGACTCGCAGACTTGTTTTGAAGGATATAATTCGGTAATTGGTCCAGCATAGTAACAACTGGTTGCTCCCTTGTCAAAAGCACTCAGCAAAGATGGCGCTCCCTGATGAGCATGCAATCCAGCTGTTAAAATGGATGAGATCAAACGAGTATTTGTGTGGTTCGCATGGACTTCGAAAACCAGAAATTCGCACTATTATCTAAGTCGTGAACTAGGCAAATCCTCAGTAGACAAACTCGGCTGTGCTGTAGTGTTTTAATCCATGGTGGCCACAGAATTCTTTTTTTAATGATGTGTCCTGGCCTATAGGGACATTTAAATCGCAGAGGACCATCAGTTTGTGGGTCTTCAGCACAGGCGCACGCGACCTGCCGATTATTGTTCAACGCTCCCTTTGTACCTTTCCTGTTGCTATTGTGACGACGTAGGCGTTAATAATGGTTACGTTCAATCCTCGTACAGTGAAGATTCGTTTACATGACGCGCTCCGTACTAAGGAAGACGACATTTGCCACAAAAGTCCGTTTAGATGTTAAAACGAATTTCAGAACCATGGTGCTTTTATTTTTTGGCAACCACACAAAAACGATGTAACCCGTACCAACCCCATCTCGTTGTGCTTCTTCCCGGAAACGGGTATTGTCAAGTGAAGCAATATCAACACTGAGGCCAGTGGCTATTATGCGACAGTGGTGTTTGTTCCTCTGATTGATTGCACATTGAATTATGTAGAAAATGTGTGCGTCCACGAAACTGATCAAACACTGTAAAAATGGCTGCGTGGGATAAAGGTTGCGGCGAGGGAATTTAATCCAAGAAAATCATATCGATATGTGCCTTATGCGAGCAGTCTTTCTTCAATTGTTAGCGACACTGAACGTTGACCTAAGCTGCGATGAGGCCATAGTACACATTCGCCAGTTTGGCGAACTGTAGAATGAATGGTCTGACGACCCGCCCAGACCTTTCTTCCGGAATCGCATTCTTAGTAATTGTCACCGAGTAGAAAGTGGGCAATGACATCCATCGGTAACAGCATCCTCATTAGCGCCTCCTTTACATTGAGCTCCCGGTTCAATGCGTACGGCGTTAGACCTCTAATCACCAAGTCGGAAATCATGGCCTCGAGGGTTGCATGCATGAGAGTTGGTATGCCTGATTGATAACAACTAGCAAATCAGAAGTGACCATTCATTTCTCCTTTGTCTTCGTCGGTTATGCCACCATGCGCATGATCTCCTTCACATGAATACATTTCATAAAGTAGTTTTGATGGTGATATAAAGCTTGTGATATGGAGTGGGTTCTGCTTCAATTGCTTTTCAGGTCCACTTAACCGACCGACCGCTCCGGACTGGCATAAGCGGGCTAAGGTCTTGGATGTGAAGGACAACTCAGCAGGTTTTCATTTAAAGGGAGTGAATGCGTTGGTTGCGCAGAGCCATAAAAATTAAAATAGGCTCGTTGATGTGCCTTTACTGGCGGGGCTAAAGTTAATATTTCGGACAGCACATGATGACTTCCTAAAATTCAGTGGGGAACACAGCTCCTTTTTGTTCAAAGAAACTTAACAATAGAAGCAAAGAGAACATTGGTCTGTGATGTTGGGAGGCTAGCGACTCTAACCGCTGCCGGACCGCCTCGGTGATGAATCCCGAAATCGTCAAACCCATTGGCGTACCCTTCACCTGTTCGTAGCTTGTCTCGTCGAACGTGAAGTACGTCCTGAGACAGAGCTGAAGGAGCTGAAGGATTTAGGCGTGTCCAAGACGATTGTGCGTTGCATCGTATTTGCTTTGTAGTAGATCGCTAGGTCCTGGGGAATAGAAGTAAAAGAGGATGTACCATCAAAGGATACAATGACCTCGTTTAGATGGAGGCTTACCCCTTTGAGTTTCTCCAGGAATTTTACTGACGAAGTGACCGTGGTGTCTGACTCAGCGGTCAGGAACTAGATACACCGGAACAGGCACTTAGCCAGTCTGTACGTTGGAGTTCCTTTGAGTGACCCGATGGGCCGGAGAGGAGAGCTGTATTTGTGCACCTTAGGTAGACCATAGAATGGGGCCGGGAGCTGCTTGAATCATGGTTTACTGGCCCCCAGTCAATTAACAAGTGCAATGAACTCCCCCTCCAATACTCGTGCTGAGACTTCGCCTAGGCGAAGTAAATAGCCACGCAGGTAGCGCACATGTGAACACTTGTCCTAACACCAGTGTCGGTGCGTCAGATGGTCGAGCAATCAGCACACCAACATCCAACGCACGTGATGAAATTGCAGCAATTAACGACACGAATGGCAGTCATCAAATAATCAACACATCAAGTGCACCGATCCCGGATGAAGGGGGGAGCCGTGAATGTTCATAGGTATGCGATAGCATAGCGACTGCAACCTATAAGTACTGCAGCCCCTTGTGCGAGAATAACCCGTATCTGCCGTTGTCTGTGATGATGGATTTGAGCAGGAATCCGAAGCGTCAGGTTAATAAAGCTCTTGTTCCAGCGATCGTGTCTCCTTCTTCAAGAAACTTAAAAAGTGTCAAATTGTAGGGGACGTTTTTGGAATCGAATCAGCTTTTTTAGATTTTTGGGACTTCTTATAACTGGAGACCCAAATGATTGTTTAAGTTTTTGCATAGATAGTTCGAAAACAAGTTGCTTCCTCTGTTAAATGAAGTGAATTCATTAGCAAAATGCGTAAGACTCTCACAATGATGAAGCTTGACGAAGAAATCTACTGATGAATCCATAATTTGACTTTACCCGCACGGTTCCAGCGTCTGCGGAGCAATATCAAGTACGAAAATAATCGAAATTATAGCCTAGAAGGATAATGCCGTATCAGATTTACCGTGTCAGAAATACCGGGGGAGATGATTATTCCGAATACCTCACTGATAGACAGTCATTATCGAAGGTTGAGAAACAGAAGAATCTCTCTTTTCAGACGATCGCTTCATTTTGACATTCGACACAGAGTTTATAGGCGGCGAAACGCGTGGCAGAGATGCTTTTCGTGTCGAAACAGAGCTGCACGCAGGCTGATACGAAACTGTTCAGCAAAACGTACAGAGCCTTCTTCCAGCCTGAATTCTAGAATGGCGTACACGAATGGTGTCTTTAACTCAAGAAGAGTTTATAGAGGTTTTAGCAGATTTTGAATAAATCGTGTTCTCCCAACTGTGCAAAACCTCGGCGCCTCAGCAGGATTCGAAACCACGACGGCAACGGGAATGTTTTGCTACTGCAAACACCCTAGCCACCTGACATACCGTTACCGGAAGGCGACGAGTTTTTCCCAGGTGAGCCAATGAGAATTATTTAAAATCTATCAGATTTTCGCTGAGGTACGTTAGCCCGGTATACATCTAGTGGATTCTAGATGGATTATTTAGGAAATCATGCTTGGGTAGTCAACTTCCTGTATCAGATTTAGTGAATTTCAGACGTTGTAGTAGGTTGGTCGGTTGATTTGGCCCAAATGCGAGTAACCTCACGTCTCCTGATGGGCCGATCGTTGGGCAAGCGCCTAGAGCGTTGGCTGTGCTAAAGTCGTAGCTTGTTCTCGTGGGTCCGAGTCCAACCGAGGTGCCGATAATTTTGCAGCTGAGTCAATGGGAATCAGGAATTGTCATCTACTACGCAAACGAGTGCTAAGTGAACGAGCGCTAAAAATAAAGGACCCATTTTCAGTATTTGTGGGTGATATTTGCGTAGAAATCGGTACAAATAACGATAAAACCGGAAACCACGGCCGGTTCTTAGATTTGCATTAGCTGTGGAGAAGACGTTTAGCAGTCGTAACGATTCTGTTGTAAACGATGATTAAATACGTGAGTACTTCAATGACTGTTTTAGTAAGAGTTGTGCTGAATTTTGAGAAATTCTAGCCCTTTAACAAGAACGATATATCTGCCGAACTCCCAAAATAAATGAGAAGTAAATTATACGAAAACACTGATCAATTTCTTCCATTCGTCGTTCAAGTTAGAGAGGCTGCCATCATCCTGGGAAGGCCCAAAAATAAATCGTTATGAACGTAAAAGAATATGCGAAACCCCGGTTTTCAAAGAAAATAAAAGAAAGACACCATCACTGGAACGGTAACTTTATTAGTCTGTGCTTTTGAGCACGAACAGGGGTTCATCATCAGAGACTGTTAGAGTGCAGCAACACGTGAACATTTATAATGTTGTGCCGTGAGTGTGAGGAGGGTTACGTCCGTGGCTAGGTCTGGTTCGTGTTGCCTAGCCCACCATGGTCTTCCAGTGTGGTGGCGGCGTTCGTCCTTCTCGGCGACGTGAGGTGCGCCATCTGGCTACGTGAACGCAGCGCCCGAACGCTTGTTCGAGTTCGAAAGCTCAGACCAGTACAGATACCGTTCTAGTGATCGTGCCTTTGCCTTCTTTTCATACATTGATATATGACGGTCGAGCTCCGATCCCTGTCAACAATGATCGGGCATCGGTCTAACCTGCATCTGCTGTTAAGTAATTGAAAGGTTCCACAACAGCGGACTTTGACTTTTCAGTTTCTTGCTCTTGACTGTGCAGCAGATTGCTGTGCTGAAAGAGGATGGTTAGGGTGCGGCTATCAACGCTGATCTCAAGAAGGCTTCTAACAGCAATCCCACGCAGAAATCTAGGTTCACATACTCCCTGCAAGTGGGATAAAAAGTAAACTGTGTATATTGATTTCAGTATTCCCAAAATGGAGAGTGTATTCCGCATGAGCTGATGATTGAAAGTCAAGTTCTACATGCGCTTCAAGTAATGTGTTCCATAATTTCGTTTTTGAGCCGATACGCTTCCCAAACTGCATCGTCGACTGTGTCGGTGGCCTAGGTTACGGCGCTGTCATGTTTACTGGAGATTTAAACTCTAGATAGCTGTTAGGTCTGACACAGCTAAGCACACACTAAAAACACGTTTGAATCAAGTTGGCGGTAGGTTAACTTGTTGAATCAAAATAGTAAAATCGGCAATTCTGTTGCCCTATGATTTCAAATTAGAATGTCAGTCAAGAAATATGACCCATTCAATGCGCACTCAATAAACAACCATTTTCGAGTATTGATAACGGGATAGGTATGCGTATTTTGATGACCGCCTCTTTTAAATCCGTGTTGTAGTACCCAAAGTCAACTCATAAACAGCACAAGTCTCATTCTGGTTTAATCTACGGTTGTACAACGTAATTGAAATCTACTCATTAAAACCCATGGAATATTCTTTTGTTTTTACTTGGAGTATGAATTACAGGCCTGACGCCAATGACCGAACTATCAGTTGACCGAGCTACCCTGGACAGCTGTTATGGAGATGCTGAGGGATTTTTGTACTCGGTCATATGAAGTCCGACTGGCTGGAATTTGTTTCTCGTACATCCCGGGCCACTGCCCGAGACCTCATCCAAAGCCACCGGATTGTTAGAGGCCACGGGTTCGTCCAACACTTCGGGGGCATTTGTGATATGGCTGAAACCGAATATCTGGGTAGTCATTCGCCTAGGTTGCAGATAAAGTTGTCGCATACGCACATCTAGTGGGTGTCGGTAGCATGAAACGCATTCCTCTTGGTGGAGAGGCTTTCAAACACTGCTCAGGCGCTTAAATTGGGACTTGATGCTGATTTGCTGAGAAACGTTTCCACATAAAGTCGAGACTGCATGGGTGACGACAGCCTGCCCCTGGCCCATAGATACAAATGTGTTTACTCTTTTCTTAATTATTGGTGCAAAGTTGGATTTTTACTTGTTCCAATATGCCTTGGGAAAACAAGTGCCAGATTCTATGCATAGTAAAAAGTGATAAAATCCATGAAGGAATTTCCTCAGGAACATGATAGCAAAAGTGATGGGAATTTTTAAGAGACGTTGCTATAAAAACCAATGTAGAATTCAAAATTAGTACACAACTACAACGGAAGAACTACAAGGAATAGATATCAAGTCCCAGAACCAGGCCCATAATTTTTCTAACTTTATCCTTGTCACTCCAAAATATTTGGTGTCCAGCTAAAGCTACTCCGAATTCAATGTGCCATGTGTGTACTGTTATATTCATTTCAATCGAATTTCCCAAGCTCTCTTTTCATATGAGCGATTCAGCAAGACAAGTTTTTTTCCGAAGGATGCCTTATTGACAATTTTTTATTACCTTTTCCATAAGCATGCAAGAGATTCTTGTAAGACCAACTTTTCCGAACCCATTTGAAAGGGTTCTCTCGCACAATTTATAAATGGGGTTTATCCTGACTTGCTTCAAGTCAGTAGGCAGAGTCCCAGCCTTCATTCAATTTCCGAAGATCATTGAGAGCGGGAAAGCTAATTGATTTGCGAGTTCATTTACAACTTCGGCGGATATGGCGTTCGGACTAACCGATTTATTGAGCTGTTCCCGTCTCAATGCCTGCCCTTCCGTGTCTATTGTGAAGGCCACTGCGCTGATGGAATCGCTTGATGCCGCAGTTGGGTGGTATACTTTTTTTTATCAAATGCTGTCTCTTCGGTATACAACGACATAAAGCAATCTCATGTGAGACCGACCTTGTCGAATTTGCCCGAATACCTTTAACTCCACAATCATTTAAATAAAGAGTGTAGTCCTAAGTGCCTGCTGCCCTGCCCACGTAACTGAAGAACGTTTCGGTATCTTTTTAGATATGCCTTTGCTTATTTTCGGCTCAAATGTAAATTCCGACATATATCTGGTCGTTTTTAAATTCGGCAAAATACGTTGATCTTTGTCATCTGACGTACCTTTTACAGAGTCCCCCTTCCATCCCAATGTTCGTCTTTAGTTTTGGCGTCACCCACTCGGGATGGAAATTGCTTGACCTCTTCCACAGTAAGGCGACAGAGGTCTAGCAAGTATTGTAGGGCGTACACGAAGAAGATCTAATCGCAATTGAGTGAGGTGCTTGTGCAGCTTTCCATTTCGTCTCACCCATCAGCTTTTTTATTTAGAAATAATTCGCTTTTCATGCATTAACAACCTTGATAGCTCAAGTCCCATGTACAAAAAGTAGCTACATCCCCAAACGCGAACGCAGTGGTCGCTTAAGCCAAGGGACGAGTGAGAATCCAATCCGAGAATACCAGATTGCCATAGGAAAGTCCCAGACAGTAAAAACATCTTGGTAACTAGTCACATCCCTCACAAATAATAGGATCGATTTACTAGTTTTATAAGACGAGTTTACCAGTTTCTACATCGTCAGCAAATTTTTCCTCTGCAAATGCTTTCATTCGTCTCTGTCCATACGGACGCATATTTAAGACTCAGAGGGCGCGTTTGTTCGATTGAAGAAATTTCTGACTTCTCGAGTACGGCGATCCAGCCATTCTCTCAATTCTAATTGTCTCGACGAAAGACCTGTTATTCTCACATTTAAATCTTAAACTCCGCATTTTCAACCATACTGCTGGTTTCTGACATGAAAAAGACGCTGCGGATGTTTTGAGTACATGAACAGTTTAATTGAAACTACAAGTGGTGGCTTACACAAAGATCTCCTCAAAGCAGTCATTATAGCTCTTATCGAAGGCTTTAATCACTGGAAAATAATCACCAAAGTTAATTATTGGCGTGATAATTGCTGGACAATGTGGGTCAGCGATACTGTAACTCAAGGCCGCATTCGCAAGGGATTCTCTTGTTTACACTAGCAAGTTCGGAGGGCTGACTATGGAGGGGAGAAATCATTGCATTCGTTGATGAACTGCGGGCTAGTGACTCATAATCTAAAGCGGTCCGTGGCTCGCGCAACCGTCGATTCCCACAATGGTCTTGGTTTCGAATGGCTTTTGATTTGACCGGGCACCAATCGAATGGGGCATGACCTGAGTATCGTCGTCATTCCTTGTCGATTTCGTATCGAAATTCCACAAAGACCGGAAGCGCTTTGCGTGTAATGAAAAAGCAAATGGATAGACGAAGCTAACAGTCTGTTACGATACTTAAATGGAGCTTGAAAGGTAACCATTCGAAACATGCGTCCAATATATCGGTCGTGAACCACATCTATGAACCATTAAATATCTGTTGATCAGACGTTTGGTGTAATGTACTTGAACGGCCTTCAACTACCAAAATCGCCATACTGACCTCTGTTTCCTCAGAATAGGTTTGTAGACGCCTTATAATACCTCTTTAACGCTTATACTCATATCATAGGCGTTACAATCAACAGAAGGATACTGGATTGCTTACGTAAGATAAGTTTATGCGAATAGAACTACTGATAGCAGAATATGAGAGGATGTTTACGGACGATGAGGAAAGAGGTGAGAGATCTCCTATTTAATTGACATTTTTGGACTGTGCTGTCGGCCAACGCCCGCTATATACACTCGGTAATTTTATGTCAGTAAGGTGTTTGGTAAAAGACGCCCAAAGAGCCGTTCTCCCATATGCACTTCATGTGATAAAATTGGCACCATAGTGTGCACATTGTTAGCTACATTCCAGACAATCAAGTTGACTAACATAAGTCACCGCACAGGAGTACTATTCAACAGTTTGTCCGCCTCTTGTTAATTTGCTGGCTGTCTGGGCACGGACTGGGATAGAACGAATTGTTCGGTCTTCCACAAAGAATTTCACCGTCGGATATTACAGTAAAAGGAGTGAGAAAATCCGAAAAAACGCTCTACGTTATCTATCTGACCATGAAAAAAACAGAAAATGTGAAAGAGAAACCATTATTTTATTTGTTGAGCAACAGTGGCTTGGTGAATTTGACAGAATGAACCTGCCATGTGTTGTTGGGATCTAGAAAAAAGGAATGGAAATATGATTTTGGGAGAGTACTAAGAGGCATTCGACATTCATTGTTAATTAGCAGTATTTTGCGCACCGAACTGAGCAGCCGCATACACAGTCATTTTTTTCGACATGGTCAACACGGGTACCATAATGAATTAGTTGTTTACATTTAGCCCATTATAAACAATCAGGCATGCTTCACACTCCTACGACTACCCGTTTGTTGACATCAGAATACCTTGCATGCCCCATTTGATATTGCAATAAACAAATTCCGCTACAGATGGAATACTGCTGGAATATGCCTATCTAGCACTCTTCTTCCAAAATGTGGTGATGCTCATAAGAATGCACGATTATTCAAAGGCAGGGTCTAAACCTACCAGGATGTTTGGTTTACCCCAATCTTTGTCCTATCATTTCTAAAAAATAATCAAAATTCCAAATTAATGCGGAGTATCATAACCCTGTTAATTTAATGCTCGCTGTCAGCGTTTAAATCATTTGCTCATAATTAGGTAAAACGACTATTTGTTGAACGCCTTCCCCTAAAATAGTATATTTGCAACTATACCTGTATTTGATTGATATCCAGATTAAAATGCTTATAAATGCTGACTCATATTTTTGGTATTGAAGGAGTTTTGTCGCAGATTATCATAACTTGCATAATAACATGCTAAAATCATGTACATTTCTAATCAAAAATATTCGCACTTAACGATATCGAGTGGCAAGACATAGACGAATACAAAAAAATAAACATGTGACTGCAAGACATTTTGAGACTTTAGTTGGGATATTTTGTTTTAGACCACAGAATAGAGGCACCTGTCATCACTCTTGCGATAAGGTGGGACATTATTAGATAAGGACCATTTATTCAGTTTTCGTCTCTCCATCCTAGTGCAAAATAGATCTTCCGCACCTTTAAATCGGAACCGAATAAAGTAGTTCGACCGATTAGTCGGTTTGAGTTTCAGTAGGTCAACCGTCCTACCGGATAGTGTCTATCAAGCACATGCATATTATTATAGGAGCGGGAGTTCACCGTGTGGGTACGGTATCTTCTTGTCCAGTTGTGCCTTGCAGTGTCCCAGCAGGCAGGTAGAGTGACTAACTCAAGGACGAAGGATAACAGGTTTGCATCCTAGATGCCTCTAACATACAGTTTGGTGTGGTTTGCAGATGACGACTAACAAATAAGAAATGGCCGTTCACGTCTTCCTTGTCTTTGTCTAAACTCCTCACAACATGTGTTAATACAATCCCATGCTTGTTTTTGCTCCTAATAGGTTTATTTATTCCTAGATTTTTTCGTTCCAGCGGGTTTGTAGTTTAATTTTCATCATAGTTAAACGAACAATCTAGTTCTGAAATCCAGAACACTCATGTAAATTAATTACACCTTCATATTCTTTACAATGTTTGGTAAGGTATCAGGGCAAATAATTAGATCTATTGTGCCGTGTAAAGGTCTCAATCGGGATTACGTAGACATCTGACTTTATGTTCGCATTGCTTGAAATATAGCAGAACGTACTTGCGATGTGATAAAAACCTGATAATTTCTCTGCAATATAAGAAAACAGGCAAGCGCGGTGAAATGTTGCGAATATATATCGGCCATCCAAACAAATATACAAAGCACTACCGTTTAAAACGTAGCATGCTCAGAAAAATCCTTTTTGAAGTCGATGAGATATGGGGTGTAAATAAATTTGCGAATCCCATTTAACAACGCGCGATATCCAGCTTAGACTGCTCCGATTTCCAACACTCTATGATAGATTTAATCCACAAACTGCGGCAACTGTGCCTGTCCTTAATACAAGCAGGTGTTTGAGATACATAAGGAAGACCAAATGCGTCTGCAGTCGCAAACCAACTAGATGATATGCCTAAGAGTTTTGTAGAAATGATCTGTCAGCCAATTTAACAAGCAGTGCATGGTTTCAGTATAATGTGTAAAGTAACCGTGAAAACGCTTTGCTGGGACGCTTGGTACACAGACTTTCTTCAGTCAACCTGTGACTGCGGTAAAAGACTTATAAAACCCCAAAATGTCCAAATTTTGATTGCTTTTGCGACGCAAATTCCAAATGTTAGATACTTTTATACAGGCACAAAATTTCAAAAGAGAAAGAAATACACTCCCACAAAAAGATTTTGCATCTATGAGTGCTACGTGGTATGCTGAGCAACGTATTTGTAAGTTTAAGCAAGTTTTTAAACAATTGTAACGAACCCGTCCGTTTTATTGTTTCCTCGGCCACTGAAATACAGACCATGAATTGCAAAGACCCCTGTTTAGAAGTGCATCAAGGAAATCTGACCATTCTTATGTGCAGGTAGTAATTGATTGCACACAGAAGACGCTTAGACAGTTTTTCAAAATCATTCATCTAGAACAAATGCCAGAATTCTTAACGGCTAGCGACACGGTATTTTAATTTTCTGCAGACCACTGGGGTGACCGACTTAAGTGAAGTAAAATTTTCTGTGTTCAGACATAGAGGTAGCCGGTAGATCCACTTAGCCTGACGTGACGTATGTGATCTAAAATGAAGCACGGGGAAACGTGCGCACACTTACTTCTGTGATCTAGGACTATCCATCATATCCTATTAAGGGAGAGCTCTGCCACTCATGGCCCATGTGAGCACTGCAACATTGTACTTTGAATGAAAAACTCCTAAAATTGGTTTGCGTGATCTAATAGAACACGTGACCCGACTGACGATGATCGCTCAAACACATTGCTCCTGATTTCGGTTTTGGAATATCGAAAAAAGCCTAAAAAATACTGCATTGACTATGGTTTGTATCATTCAGAGAGTGCACAAGAGGTCCAACGACACCACACGCACTTTGATCAGCGACAGTTGCCATTTTCTGGTGCGCAAGTGAAGCAATACCAGATAGGTAAACCGGAGGATTAGCACGCACATTAACATACTGTGGAAACTGGCAAAGTAAGGCGATATTTATCTTTTATTTTCCAAGAAAATGAACATACTGCAGTTTAATTTTGTTGGAAAATATCCCGTCCATACAACTAATAATTTTAATCTACTTTTTAGTAAATAGGAATTTGCAGTAACTGAATTTGTGATTCAAACGTTTTAATGAAACGTACCCAAATCGAGTTTTTCGCGGATCCTTGCTGTTAAAGTCCAACAAATCAATTAACAATTCTAGCCTTTCTTTTAGACAAGCTACTCAAAATTGGGATCACTGACGATAGGTATACTAAATACGTGGGAATTTGAATATTTAATCAATATGCTTGTTGGTCATGACGTTAAGTGAGATTTGTGGCTATGGACAACGGCTCCATAAGTCATGTCCTAGGAGATCTTCTAATACAGCGCAAAATCGACATGAATTCGAAAGACAGAAGCAGTTAACATTTAATCAAACCACGCCGTTTTGATTTAGGGTTTAAATCTGTCGTTATTGACGGACGTAGCTCTATCGTTAAACAGGGATAACATTTCTCTTTACAGAATAAAAATGGCTAAAAGTAAAACGTACTGAAACGCAAAAGACATACTGTGCATCTCTGAGCTTTCTCCTGTCGTGCTTAAATTCGTTATCTTTAATTTCGTGATTATGCTTGTGCACCAGAAAACCCTCTCACATCGTTTTTTACATGTCACGCAAAGTCAGAAAGCTCAAAGAAATGCACGTTTTGTGCAAAGTACATCGTTAGTTTCGTTTTAGTCATGTGGAAAGAATAAAATAACACATTAGTGGTTCAGTTTAAAGGAGCAGACAATGGATTTTTCCAGTGTCCGTTGTTTTTGACTGACCAAGACTTGATTCTCCAAGCGTTTTCACTGTAGCAAGAAAAATGTATTGTTTTAATGGATTCCATACACAAGGTACAGTAAATTCTGTGTGCCAATGCATGCAGTCTACTTTCAAATAGTTGACGTACGATAACTTCCTATTTTGTCTGTATCAATAAAAATCCCAGAGGAATTTAGACATGTAGGTATGCTGAATGGAAATACGAATAGCAACGTAACAGATACAGACATACTTTTGACATAGTTGAACAGTTCGCCAACTAAAACGTATGTGTTTGTATAGAAAAATGTTTACATTTTGTTTATAAAACGTTTTTCTGATATGTTCGTTTAAATGTTGAAATAACATCTAAAGTTTACATTCAGTGTTTGATTCCGAAATATTCGGAAAAGACTAGATTTTATTTACCCGCTTCTTTGGGATCTGAAGCAAAGTAGAGTAACATAGGAGGTAGTCCCACTAGTCATATATTCTCCACTCAAACAGGAAGATTTTCTGTAATCAGATGAATGGAAGAGTACTCTTTGAAAACGTACTTTTTGCCAGTTTAACGAGGTTCCTTACTAAATGTGACAAATATAAAACTTTTTAATTATAATTCAAAGTGTCACTGAACAGAGACTCCGAATTTTATAAGAAACGATGAGGTTGCACGAAGTAGTTAATTTGTCAGTCATACGTGGAAGTGTACTTCTAATGTAGTAAAATTCGAAAGACGCGAACTCGTAAATAGGACATTTATCGTGGCTGTCGTGGTGTCTACAATCTCTACATGTCTTTTGTTTGCAAAGAAACTAGAACTCATGCGATTATATCCATACGTTCAACAAAATTTGTATAAGTCAATATGTATTGAAAAAGGCCTGTAATTTGCTACCATATAAGTGAGATACGTATGCCAATCCAAACAGATACTTGAACGTACCAACTCCCGAATACTCGGCTGCGATAACATGAAGGAATTTGTTAAGATTTCCTATCACTAATGTTGGCACAATGCAAATGATCTCAGTTTAGCCTAATCAGTCTGACATACAAATCACAAATGTTTCGTTAAAAGACGTAAGGGGTAATTATAACTGTGCAAAGTGAACAAAGTAGTTAATCGCTCAGGTGGCAAGCAGTCCCGTGGGACGGTTCTAAAAGCTTTTTGGCGAGCACAAATAACCTGCCAGATAGTCTTCCAAATTCCAGCTTAATATTTTCTTAAATGTGTTCTCTCCTGGAAGTGGCACCTTCTGGCCTGTAATGCGTCAGGCTGTTTTATAAAATCCGATTGTCACTGGGCACGACTGTAAGAGCCTTTTCGTAAAATACAACACTCTCAAAGCACCTATTTGTCCTCACAGTCATTTCCTACTAAACAGCCTGTGTCAACATGATTTTCAGGGAAAATTAGGAGCATATTGAACACATTCTGTTAATGTTGGGAGAAGTCTTTAAAACCTACCTATTATAGCGCCCGCTTCCTCTTCTGAAATAGACAAAACATATTTCACAGTGCGATTTTATCTTTTGGATTAGGTATGAGCATGAGGTAACGCATTTAAGCCTATGACCGTATTTATTGCTTACCTGACAATGTGTCGGAATACGCCGCCACTACAAGAAGTTACAAACCTCGATAACACCAAATTTATCCTTAGTACTTTAACACTCGTAGACTGCATTTGCATAGTCCATTTTGATCAGAATTGTGTTTTTCGTGTAAACGTATGTATAAAGTACTTTCATATTGTCCCAAAAAGACTTACAGAGCTTTCCCGCTGCAACTACAAATAAAGAAAAGGGCTTTTATTGACTGCAACGCTGAGTTCCGAGACTATCTAGATAATATTGTAGAACGCGTCCGTACTCTCAAGGAAGTTCATCAGAAGGTCCACTAAAACGAGCAGACAAAAGTTTGCTTAAAACACTCCAAAAGAGCAATATAAAAGTAAAAGTTCAATGGTGCATTTAGATTTTACTTATGAAGTTGATTATATCACTGGTCAGCAGCACTTACACCAACTGTCTCCTTGTACTACATTGCGAAAGGAAAATATGCGAATTCACGAAAATCGACTGATGTGTACAGAATTATTAGCTCAAGTAGCGGAAAAAAGGACACTTACCACCTACTGCCTTCAGTATTTCCAAAACTGCGTAAAATTGAAAACGTAAAATGTGTTATTGTCTGTGTATCTATCTTCGATCCTGGGCACTGGGAAAAATGCATGAAGGATCATGGATTATTTATCTGGTTCCCTAGTAGGCAGTCACACTGTGATTTGCCATGCTCAAGAATAAATACCGATGAAGATTTGAAATCCAATGTAAACACTTTAGCGTCTCTGGCTTTTATTATCACATATTTTGCATTTATATATTTCTGAATACAGGACTACATGTTAACCCATGGCAACTTACGAATGTCACCGTAATTTTCTGAAATTTTAGTCGGAAACAATAATATTTACAAGCGTCCAAAATGCACTTCAGGAAGACTGAGTATTTGTGATAAACTATATTCACCTTTCAGAAAGCCAAATACTGTCCCTACAAAGTAATGAAACACTTATCTTTTAACAAATCCAATGCATAATCTGTGTTTATTTTGATACAGTATTTATTGAGACAACGACTAGGCAATTTCACTTCAAAAGTTTAATAGCAATTAAGGGCGGTGCAAATAAGTAGAGAACTTGTAAATGCGATATTTGCTGTTAGAAAACACTAGAAACCCAAATTCTCACCTTCTTTTTCACCTATTCATTAAGAATCGAAAGCGAAAATTATGCTTGTTTCCTAAGTTAAAAGCAAACTAGAACAGGGAAAACATTTTGCGGTGTTTTTCTGGTGTTATTTCTTAAACGTACCTTGTGCCGTATCAATGAAGTCTTGCACTATAGTTAACAATGAATTTTATCAAATATGCTGCTAGTAGCAAAATGCTTACATTAACACATGTTTACACAAACGCTAAATGTTAATGTAGGGCCCAAAACATGCTCATTGTGTGCAAAGTGCCTTGTTAACAGTGAACAACATAATGCTGCATTTACAAAGTAATGACAATGAAATCTTACGAAGTTGCTTGGATCTGCCTGCAATTTAAGTGGACGTTTGGTAGTTCAGATGTATCACCGAATGCGTATAGCATCTGCCACCTTGCCTAAACTAAGTGCTACATACCATCAAATAGTCTGACGAGCTGCTCGTCTAAAATGAAACAAAATTCAGAAAAAGGGATAAATGGACTCAGTGAAGGACAAAGCAGTGTCTACACTGTCACGTATGCAGACAGAAGAAACACATCTCCGTTCACCTTAAACGCCTGTAAATCGTATGCGGGTAAGCAGCATGCAAAAGCGGCCAAATTCGCTGTTTATTTTAAAGAAACAAATATTTATAATTTTTACTAAGATGATAGTATTTTGGTGTAAATGTTAAGAAAAGTTAGCAGCATTTTCCGTTTTTAACGTACCCCATTTTTTATTGGAACCTGAGGTGAAAACGTTTCACCAAATATATTTCATGCTGTCTCCGTAAGCATTTCGGAAAATAACATCCAAGTTATTCTAGGATAAGATAAATTGTGAAAAAGGAAGAGGTTCTTCGAAAAAACCTCTTCCTATTTCGTTATATCATCTATTAATGCCTACCACTTCTACTCGACAAGATAGGTTGTGTCTGATTCGGGAAATTCGAAAAAAATAGCTAACATAAGGTTCCATACCTTGTAATACATCATGCACAATCGATACTAAAAAGGCAAAGTAGACACACAAATTAAGAATTCTGTATTTCGGAATCTTGACACAGGCGTAAATTCATTTTATATACAACAGAATAGCCAGCATCATGCAACAGAGCAGTTAGGATAGGAGACCATCTTTCACAGGCAAACTTGCACATATTGGACAAAAGACACAAATTTGCATAGGAGGACACTTCTATTGTCAGCTTCTGCCCAGTAAGCAAAGACCATGAATTTCTGGACAAAATGCACTCAGATGAGGCGTCTATCTGTCGAAATATCGATTTGGATGTCACGTAAAAGTGTTTCAATAAAAAATGGAAACTAACACAGTTAACGCCAAAAAATGACGAAAGGCAATTGACGCTCATGGGCGTAGGCTTTGGCGTATCGCAGAATTATCTGTTCGACATGGCTGAATAATTTTGTTTTTGTATATGACCCATCATTCTGACGAGGAGTTAGGGATTCATTCTCGAAAATTTTCGCGATAACTTGTATGAGGTTTTTAAAGAATCTCACTTCTTTCACGTCGAATTGCTTAGGATGCCCGATCTGCAGCGACAGATAATGGCAGGTGGTGAGGCACTGACGAACTTCGGTTCGATGAAGTGCTTATGACCCATCTGGTAGACCCCAGTGGTGAACCAGCTGCGGCAGGTGTGTCTATGCGCATGTTTGTGTTTCAGGTCCCAGCTGGGGATCAGAATTATGATTGGCTGGATGAAGGCAAACAAGTCCGCAACATTGCTGTATCAATCTACCCCCCGGTTCTGTCGTCTCCCCTCTGACATATATATATGCGCATATGCATATACATACGCATGTTAGTAGGCACTCACCGAGTGTGTTACCGAACTCGCTCGTCCCGTTGTGCCTTGAGTCTTTCTCTCAATCCAAAACACCAGTCGCGCAGCGGCTATTGTTATAGGCCGAATTATGTTACCGACAACGACAAGGGAGACAGGGATGGTCATTTTTCCCTTATAAGCCATCATTGGCCAGTCGTACCTAACAGTTATGTGTGGAACACCTAGAGATTGGTTTCGCGACCTGTTAGTTCGAAGTTCAATGAGTCTTACCGCTGGGCCACCGGCTTGTCGTTGTGGTTGTGATCGGGAATATTAATTATAGTGCAGTGGTGCTCACCGATCATACCAAGGGACATGCTCGAATCGTTGTGCCTTTGGGCCCATTGTCAGTCACATGGTGACCTGTGATCTGTGCAGATATAAATGATATATCCTTTGATATGCACGCTATTGTATCTGAACTGACGTTTCGGAATCTTTCTCGTTTTCATCATCAGAGAAACGAGCTCGATGCTTCTATCGGTTTTGGTTTGTTCAGTCCGGACAGGACCAATAAGAAAAGCGAGCGCGCGGGACCGAGATCCATTGCTCACAGAAAAGAGTGGAGTTGGGGCCAGTGGTCATGGTACCAATGCCGAACACTGTTTCACGGATGCGCCCGTGAAGCTGAATGTTACTCACATGAACAGCTGTCAGCTGACCGGCTGACGTGGAAGAGGCCAACAGGCAATTTGATTTGACCACAGCTACGCCGACACCGAAGGGAGCCAAAATCACACAAGCCCATCAGTGGTCAGTCCAAGCGAGGTCTAAGCCAGTCAGCGGCAAACAGGCAGGTCAATGTTCATGCATCGAGCACGGTTATAATAAGAGGCAAGCGGCGAGGCTGAACAAATTAATTCCGACAAGAGCAGCAAGCACCTTAAAGTGATGATGAAAACGAGGAAGTTTCCGAAACGTCAGTTCAAACACACTCTAGCCCATGGAATCGCCCTCTCTTCTTCTTGGTCTTCTTCGAGAGATCATGAAAGCGATACGATATCTGGACCTCGCATACATGCAGAATGACAATACTGACAAAGACAAGGAAATCTGAGTCGATCATTTCTGGTTTGAGTCCTTAACTCGCTCGGTGAACGTCCCATTACCATATATAAGGGGGCAAATTTGACTGAATGACGACGCAGTAAACTCGATCCTTTTCTGGTCCAATCTGCATGTACCTTTGTCTTCTACATTTTCACTAACATACCTTTGTTGGATGGTATTTAAATATGTCATCGGTTAGATGATTATTAATTTATAAGCCTCACTCGTGAGTACATTATTTATGGATGTACACATATGAGGTGCCCTTGGTAGGGTTAGGAAGCTGACAATTAAAACGATCTTTAGGATGAGCTGAAAAGCTATGTTTGGCACTTTTTCATACCAAAACGATTTGGAATGGAAATCCATCACAACGTTGTTTTTCCTTATGTCTTCATTGCCATCTTTATAAGAGGACGTAAACGTAATTTCGGTACCTGGTTTAAATAGCCACCAAATGTTTATGATTTGCGCTATTCTGAAGAAAACTTGCAAAAGGCGAGAAATACTGAATGCACTGATAAAGTTTTAAATTCCCCGAAATTTGAGTCCGTCAATGGAAGGGGTAGAGACAACTAATAAATCTTCTGCGAAGAAGACGCTGCTGCCATGTGCTCTTTGAAATTGACTTTCTCGCCTAAACTTTCGTGTGGTTGGTAATGAATGGCGTGCATAAGTTGCTAACTTACCGAGAACGTCCTTTTTTTCTGCGGTGAAAAATATTGCATTCATTAAAATTTCCGTTAAGCAAGTGGAGCGAAGTTGGTTGCACAGCTTAATTTGTCTACATATTCGATCTCACTCTAGGACGCAGCTGCAGGGCAGTAACAGGGCAAGAGAATGAAAATGGAATGTTTTCTTACCTTTGAGTATATTCTTAAGGCCCCGGTCTGTAAATACATTAAATTGATAGGAATGAGGTTCTGCACGTAACTGTGCAAAATCATTAAGCTCTTAAGTCAAGTCAGAATGCGTGCGTGCATAAGTAAACTCCTTTTACAATTTTTGGTTATTAGCTACTTTTTGTTGAAGATAAAATAAAATTAATATGGAAGTTTCGCGAATGAAATTTGCCATAATTCAAATTCAAGTCTACAAAAAGTGTAACTTTCCTGATTACTCGCAAATGCATATTTATGTTTATACATTCAAGCAAAATAGACGTATGAGCACGCAGGTGAATAGAAATTGGCACTAACAAGTGTGGCTTTTCAATTCTGAAATATAAAACGGAAAACAACACTTTACATTAGGAGTGTATAGTTGTTAATGGAAATAAAAACGAAGCAAAGATTTGCATTATACCGCGGCATAAGACAACGCTTCCCTTAATTGCGGATTCTTTGCAATGAACTTCGTGTAATTTTTTCACGAGTGCAACGGGCCTCGCTAATGAATAGGAGTAGTTGTACTTATGAATTCACTTTGCGGCAAAGCTGTTTATTCCGTTTACCGGATAAGGAGCTAAACTGAAAAATAACCAAATGTACTTAATTGGCCAGAGCATTGAACCTATTCTTGATTATAATGCTGAATCTAACTAACGGAACTTAACGACTCGGTCAGTCTGATATGCTAATTTGTCTTCCGTTCATTACAAATACTACTAAAAACCACAACGTCGTCCTTCGTCACATGTTCATTCTTTAGGTGCGATTAGGGAGAGAGTAAACGTTAAACCTCAAGAATTAGTTTTTGATGGTTTTCTATTTAAAATCTCCAATGGAATGGGCAGCGATAAAAAATCCAAAATGGTCTGACAACGAGTGCATCCGTATATTCCTGGTCATGACATCCTTGCCTCTCGAGGCAGTTAGGCAGGCCTACACGACCCTATGAAATGCATTTGATTGACAATACCAAGCTATATATTCCATCAGCGTGATTTAAAAACGGAGCAGTGCAAACGACTGTTAAGACACTACAAATTAAACTTCATTCATAAAAGAGAGCCTATGCTACGAGTTTCGGAAGTGGGGTTTGATTTATTCTTGGTGGACAAACATTATCTTATTAGTCGATTACGCGGTTTCAGTTTAAATGTTACGCTTTCGTAGCCAATATTTTAGGTATCCAGGCGCTTAGTGATTTTTGACTAATTAGAATGAGTCGACACGGTACAACAGCAAAGCAACGGATATCGGCATTTAAAGAGCGTACGAAATAATACTATTAGCGTTTTATCTACCATAAAATGAATGCGCCATTTTATAGTAACTAAGTGTGAATGAGATCTTACAGGCTCAGTCTGGGTTGATTAAAAAGATGAAAATTATAAACTGGAGTATGTACCACGAACACGGGAGACGTTGGATTTTCAACTAAGGAGCCAAAACCCTCACAAATCAGACCTGCAGGAACAGAATATCATCAAAACAACTGTCTGGGTTTTTATCTAATGCTTTACAAAGCCGCTGTTGTATGCATGCGGCTATTTAATGATTCAATGCCCTTAAATGATTGATGATAATGTTAGACATTTATTAGTTTATCTATACCCAGTCCGACAAATAGCGCACAAATGTACACGTAGGATTGACGGAACACCAATTCTGATGAAGGGATTCAGAAGACAGTTGATGAAAACATAATGGGTGACCAGCCTTATGAACTGTTAAACGGATTTCCGAAATGTACTTTCAGATAGAAATGATAACCTAGTTGACTTTTAATATTTGATTACCATGTGAAATAATCTCAAGGTATTTTATTAATGCCAGGATACCATCCCTCTGGATGTAGTTCGTTCCGACGGCACTCGGGAAAATGGTTAATTTATTAGTAGGTTTTTCTGAATTTCAATATATTTTATGGAAAATGAACACAAAGATATTGTTGAAATTATTTAGTGGATAATTATGTCATTTTCGGATTTCGGTCCTGAAATTCTTATCACGAGGCTTTTTGTTACCGCGAAACTTCCATAAACAGGGTACCATGTCGTACCGTGCACTTATGATATTAAAAGAAAATTCAACATGGCAGACAATCATTAACGGTTTTGTGAACTTTATATGAGATCCTTTTAATGGAGTATACAAATATATAATCTTCCGTAAAAGGAAAATAAACAGCAAAGTATCCCTCTGCACAAGTGCAACTTCCGGTCAGGCAAAAAGAATTCGGGGATTAAACTATTTTTAAAACCTAAAAATACATGTTTTGCAAGTGCACAATTTGAAAAAGGCGTAATGCTCTAGCCATGGCTTATTAGGAAATAATATTTTTTTGTGTATCCTGTAAAATATACCCGCATATTTAGGGGCATCGGAGAGCTGTGAGAAAATGCATGCATCAAAGTCCGCGCATTCGGCGGGTATAGTTTTGAAGGTTAGTCCGAAAGAATCGTTTCGAATGCTCAAAACCTGGTGTGACTAACACATGGGGATTATATTGAACGATAATCGGTATTAAAAGCCCATCCGAGAAATCTTGTTTAATTGAAAATATCTAGAAAGTTCGATTAATATCCAATGGGTTAGGTCAGCTATTGTAGGTATATTTGCTTTTGATAAATTATGGTCAGGCTGGTACGTTTATACGCGAACATTCTTATACGAGCACACATGGATGAGGACAAGTTGCCGAAAGGAAATGCAGACTAGTCAACAAGGACGCTGCTTATGCGGCAAAGATGTACGCTACCAAGACGCTTGGGCGCATAAAGGGAAGCTAGAACATCTAGTTCATAAATATGCCTGTACGTAGATCAGTGAATTGTTTGAAGCATTACATTAGGCGTGGGCAGGGCAAGATTTACAATCAGCCCTGAACTTTCTGCTCACACCGTCCTTATGTGCTGGTTGTTAACTAAAACAGCTAGTTCAAAATAATGTGGAAAACGCGTAACCTCATTTTACTTGCAAGCATGCGGACCGTGTGGAGAAGAAGTGAGAGTTGAGTGATTCATTGTAAGTTTTAAGGCATCCGAAGACGGCATCGTAATCCACCCATCTAGTCAAGTAGTTCAAAATACTCCCAATTTCATAAGGTAATTGGATTGCTTTTTATGCTTAGACTCCTTGGCCCTTATTAAGTAGTTTGGCCGGCTGCCCTTACGTCTTCCAACCTATTTGAACTTTTTGTCTAGACTACGGGTTCTAAAGTATTCAACTTGTGAAAAAAAGCTTATGAATACAAATAATTTCACATACCTCCAAATGAAGCAAGCTTTTCCGCTGAAAATATATAAGAAACGTAGATATTGTTTATGCTGATTTGGGAAGACGCGATATGCGGCAGGCAGAAAAAATATCAGGCAAATCTATGGTTTTGGGCGAATTCTAGACGTCAGTGTATGTCTGTGTTCCTTATGTCGTAGTTAATCAAATTTTAGATAGTTCCTTTTTGTTAACTTCCAAATAAGGAAAACATTGCAAGTATGCAGGTCTTTCATATATGTCATATGTCAACGTTTATCGAATATGCCGTTGCTAATAATTTCCCTGACAGTCATCTTACAGAGACGCTGCGTATGTGGTGAGTAGTCAAGATTGCAAGGCACATGGGCGATTGGAGAAAATACTAGCCACGCAATTCATAATTTATTTGTACTCATATCACTAAATTGACGAAATGTTCCGTTTGGGATAGGTGAGACGATAGCTGAAATTGATCCTTGAACTTTAAACTCAAACGGTCTTTGAGTACTAATAGTTCTCTAGAGCGGCCACTTCTCGATACTGTGAAATCCGCATAACTCCGCTTTACTCGCGAGCATGCAGGTTCTGTGGGGAATGAAAAGTGGGCTGAAAGATGCTCATTAAGCGTGACGTCACCCTATAATTTTAGGTTA
The DNA here is from genome assembly GCA_902702965.1 of Spirometra erinaceieuropaei. NCBI lineage: Eukaryota > Metazoa > Platyhelminthes > Cestoda > Diphyllobothriidea > Diphyllobothriidae > Spirometra > Spirometra erinaceieuropaei. Next base: position 644,833 of record CACRXP010000011.1, read on the forward strand.
ACCCCTTATGTCGTGAAGTTGATCGACATGCTTTCAGTTTTGCAGGTTTATAAGAGTACATTTTCCTTCCTTAGTCCGTCTGGTCAATATAAACGAGCTTAGTCGGCTACACTTAACTGTTCAATACAATCGTTGACTTGCATATGTCTGCCATACCTTATGAATGAAACCTAATGATCACAAATCTCCTTCCTTACCGGCATTGTTTGGCACAGCATTTTCTAAATAAACACAAAGGAAGGTTTCATATTGGTTACATTTATAGGAGAGAATGGAAAACAGCAAAGATAAACTCAAGACGGACTAAATTAGAAACTTCAGAATAATCTCCTTCGTCTTGCGTCGAATTTAAACAGAGTCTAAATAATTCCGTATTCTTTAGCTTCTAAACAGACCAAACAGTGTTCTAGCCTTATATTTGAAGTGCAATAATGGCTATTTAACGAGCATGAATAAGACGATAATGTCAACTTACGTCCAACAATTCCATACGCAGCTGCGACAAGAAAGAAGACCACAGTCAGTCTGTGCATCGCAAACACCTCTCATATGCATTCTGAGTGCGCCTCTTTTTATACAGTTGTGGAATCGGTCTATAGTAAGGCATTGTTGAAATGAGCAATGTTCTAAGATTCTGTCAAAATATTTTCAAGCATTTGGGCTTCTTGAAGATTTGGTTGACGCCAGGATTTCAAGCTAACAGGGGAGGCAACGTTATGCGAGGTTTACCGCTCAATTCTGCTAAGGATGGTGTTGAAGTTTTGTTTAGCGTGAGATTCTGCACTGCTGTGCATAACTTTACCTGATGGTGGTTGCACAATGAAGGAAATGCATTTCAGGCAATATTTCAACGTATTTGAATATCTTTTCCGGCAGACCAGGGATCAGGAAATCTATAACATTGACCACACATCTAAATTACGGAATTCCTTTTAAGAGGTTCTTAGTCAGTCGTCGTAAATGGATCACATATTGCAATCTCAATATACATTGTTAGCAATGTTTTACAACTTCTAAGAAAAAAATTTAAAAGAATATATTTGACTTTCAGAAGTCTATCATATATCCATGCAGATTATTCGCCGATAATATTTTTGGGCTTTCCACTTTTTCCTAATCGTAAACGAATGCAAAAACCGTAACTAATGCAGGGGACCATTGCAGGCCAATCAAAACAAACCAGATCTATCCACGGACGTCACCCTCCTCAGCGTCACAGTATAATCATATAAATGTTTGCACCTTGTTGCAATCTACCAGTTTCTGGTGATGAACTCCTATTCGATTTCGAAGGCTGAGACCAATAAGGTTGCCGATCCAGTGATCGCAAATTCGTCTTTTCTTCGTTAGACGAAGCCTTCTAAAAATAACCAATCTTTGCTAATTAGAATGCGCTTATAGGTTATAAATGACTCTTTGAAACTCCCTGAGAATAACTGCCAAATACATCCAGCATAAAGTACTTTATGGGTCGGTCGTTGTGGTGGTAGAATACTCGACTTCACCGTTTACATCCACTCTTAAGTAACTAGACGGTTATGGCCAGGCTCTTAAAGCATTTGCCTGATCGATTCCATGTATCTCGACGCCACGGTCATGTGCAGTGCATATCGTACAAATCGATATTCCCGTAACAACACAATGAGGTATTGCGACAACCTATACTTGGGTAGAAATCAGAGGGCCTACCAGGGTGGTTGGAGGGCTTTGGAAGTGAATTCGTGTTGTTATGTAAAACGTTAGTTCCATGCACGTGATTATGCAATAGAATCAGCCTTCTACTATCTGAGAGGTATGTAGCAATGACTGTTTTCTGCCACCTAACCGGTACGCGTTTTTTCGGGATTCCTCAGATCTTTAACACAGTTTAGGCTCCTTAAAATTTTGGACCATAACAAATCTTCTTTTATTCTTTTGTGATCACAAAACCTAGAGGTTTTTACAGTTTCTGTAGAAAAAACCGGAAAAGAACGTTTTGCACGTAGTTCTGTTTTGTTTGCTGCTTTATCAGCATTCGATTTTCAAATTGCAAAGTGACATTGCGAAAATTTTGATGGCAGTTAATTTTCATACTCATTTACCAGCAGAAATATACAATGCGGCAAACTATCTTTCCTGGCAGTCCTTATGACTAGACAGGCAGTGGGTTTAATAAGGATACACAAATATGTAATTATCTGCATTACCGGAGCTTTATACCAGTACGATGAAAGCAAATTCTGGTTTACACTCTTTTCTGAAGGAAAAAATTATTAGCTCTATTAAGACAATGGATGCATAAATTGCTTGCTTTAAAATGACCATGCTAAAACATGGAGTACAGTAAAACCTTACGGCTAAAAATGACTGAACAATCAGTTGCGAAAAAGCCCTATTGTAGTAAATCTATCCTTAAAAGACGACAGCATTTAAAATACCATTAAACGAGATCGGGATGCGCCGTTGAATGAACATACAACGCAGCCGAATTCATACAGTATGTGGGCTAACTCATAAAATTTCGACCAAAATTTCAAAATATGTTTTCTTTTTGAAAACGATTAATTAAGCGGGGCTGCAAACCTAATAACCTTGCAACATTCTTCTATTATAATTCAGTTATCTCAGGATGCTGGTTTTCGAATGGTCGTTTTTTCAGCCGAATGCAAAAACTATACGCTTTAAAAAATGGCTTCCTAATTAGCATGTATTTTTTCATAAATTTTCAATGCATTTAAAAATTTTAATTATATTTAAATGAAAACATGCATCAAGTATTCATTCTTTTGCCCATTTTGTATACAATTAATCTTTCCTCGAATTTTTTATCCGACAGAAGTGTGTAATTTGGTTTCCAAACACTTTTCTAATTTCCCAGGAATTTTGAACCCGACCAGAAGTTACGCCTTCATTCAGGGTTTCCAAACTACAAGCCATATATTTTTCCCGTACGGAAAACCATGCATTCCTTCACGGTATTAAGAGGTGACACTATGGAGTTCATAAAATTTAGCTGTGCATTCGAGACATACTGTTAAGTTTGAAAGCCAGATCGGTAAATGCAGAGACATGATTCTTTACGAACGGCCATCTCACGGTATTAAAAAACCTCCCAGTTAAATCTTTTTTGAAACCGAGCTATGGCCTTTATCCGAGTAGAAAACTGAAAGAAGACGTCCGCTTTGACAGAATAAGCAAAAGAATGAATATTTTATGCGTGGTTTCTATGAAATATAATAAAAAATTTACGAGCATCGAAATCAATGAGAAAAATGCGCGCAATTTAAGCCGCCGCTTTTTGCAGAGTATAGTTTGTGCACGCAGATGGGGAGAATTTCGTTCGAAAGCTTGCCCCCTGTGGTAACTAAATCATTGTAGAATTATGCCGCATGACGATTAGTTTTACAACACTATTTAATTAATCTTCATGAAACGAAAACACATTTTGAAATTTTGGTTGACATTTCACGAGTGAACCCCCTTACGGTACATAGAAGTTCCACTAAATCTATTCCATTTCCACGGACAGAGAATGTCTTGCCAATGTACGCAACCTCAAATTGTGTTTACGAATTCACATGCACTTGTGAATGCAAGTAAATTGGGTGAAGGCAATGGCACCTGCCTTAATGTTGGTATGGAACAGATTTAACTGATCTTTTTTCACGATGACAAAAGTATTATCTACGTATCGCAGCCAAATTTTACTCTACGTGTGGGAAGCACAATGGTTTATAATTTCTGCTGTACGGACTCTGCCAGGAAACCGGATATTTGGAAGCGATTTCATCTTCCTGAAGTCCCCACAAAGAACCTGTACGAAAGATAAGCCGTTGTGTACTTGTTCGGACAAATGCCAACGTCGCGAGTTGTCAGGTATGGCAATGGTGAACTACAAAACCACTCTTATAACAAGCACACAGTCTATTGTAATTGTCAGTTAAAAACGAAATATCTTGTTCGGCTGTGTAAATGGTTTGAAAAACAAGAAATGCTATAAACATACCCTCATTCTCCTGCGCAACAATGATCCCACGAAATTATTTTTGTGATCTCGGGTAGTTGGCCTTCTCAACACTTGTTTAATTTCCGAGGAAATCCGTGCGCGAACTTGGAGTAAACCCCCTGGAACAGACCATTTCAGGTACGGGCCGAAGTTTGATATAAATATCAGAGCTGAAATCCTTTAGATACTGCGGAATAACCGCATACTATTCTTAAACCGCCAACAGGCAGCCAGTAATATAGAATTGCGTAATTGCTTACTGTACTAGCAACACAGGTACTACCTAAAAGCCCAGACACACGGGTTTCACGGATCTTGTGCGGCTGCTTAAGGCAGCTGCGTGGAATTCGGCTCGCACTTCTCAACACCATTCTTAACGGAGGTTTGGTCTCTCCATAGTAATGGCCAGTGATATTTGTTGGGTCTGATAATATTTCTGAAGTGAATTTCCAATCTCTTACAGATTGTGAATTTGTTAATTCGACTGCGTTGCAGAGGACGTTTCTTGTCGTGCATGCGTGTGACAGGTGCTGAACGTAAACTTGCGCCATTAGCGCCGCCTCCACCGAACTCATACATGGTAAACTAACAGGCCCAGACAGGTCACTGGTGGGTGCGAACAGAAGAGGGAGTGTTTGAAGGCAGTCAAATTGTCCGTGACACTTGGCACTGGATGGCAGTTTAAAATCTGGACAACTCGTACTCAGCGCCCATCTTCTCAATGTGAACTGAGACCTCCTCGTGAACTAAACCTAGTGCTTGTGGAGTTGAACAGTAGGACGTGTGCGATAAATTTATATGGCCCCTTGGGTGTGCCAGGCGGCACGTAAACACCCACCTTGGATTATTCTAGTCTTGATTTTTAAAGAGGACACGATGTGCAGGGGCGCCATATTATTCCATTTTTCCTTCTTTAATGTTTATATGCTATCTTCTACTGACCTAGATTTTATCCATTTAAAAAGGTGGTATTATGAATGTGCTCGTCCTAACAACCAATGTACATGACCTCGGACGTATCAGTTTTTGCATTTCTAGTTTTCACCAGACTGCAAATTTGGCCGATCCAAAGTTCCCGCTCAATATATACAATTTCAGAGATTGCGCTGTTAACTGCTAACTTGTCGCGGAATGACTGGTTATCCGAAATAGTCGGTTGCCGCCTGTGAAGATGTTAATGGCAGTTGGTGACTTGATGTGCCGAAATGGTTTTAGTGGTTCTGATAAGGAAAAAATAGCCTGCCGAGTGGCTTAGGGACAGAGCGCTAAATAGAGATTAGTACAACTATCTGTGGAGTTGACGTTTGAAAGCCTCTTGCGACATCTGTCCATCGCCTACGTCAAACTGAGTCATTGTGATGAGCGGGAGAAAGCCTAGCATGTTCAAGAAAGGGACACGCTTAAATGACCTTGTACTGACCCGACAGTCCACAGATGCTAATTGGACTCATCTCCACACAATCTGACTTCTGGTCGTGTGTTGCCATTGGGTCATGATGGGTGTTATTATGGCATAACGCCGTGTTCTTCGCCAAGTTTCGTTTTACTTGAGATTTTGTATTGTGAGAAATTGCCAGCGAGCGATTTTATCAACCGATTGTTTAAGACGGGCTTTTTCAAATCCTTCTTATAATATCTGATCAGCTAAATTAGAAGTGTTATTTTTACGTGACGGTTGACGTCAGATAATAACTTCGGTTAATAAAACGATTAACTCAGTTAAACCGTCTGAAAATATGATGCATATGCGTCTAAGCGCCATACATTTGCCAATCACGAATTCTCATGGCATTTCTATACTCAGCTTCAATGACATAGTTCGCCCTGTGCAAATATTCTGCTCACAAATGCTTGACATGTAAGTCCCGATGAGCAATTCAGTTTAGGATTACTGGAAGAAACTACGCACGTATTAGATGTATAGGAATAAAAAACGTCGAATAATGCTTTACTGATTTAGCCTAATAGAAATATCATTTTCACTTATTTTTGATAGATTTTCCTTTCGAGGATATTACACGTGTACCATTTTGATATTGTCGTCATGAGTTCCTTGAGGCAGATGTGTGAAGAGAGGCAATGATAATGGCCTAGTGGAATACTTAATTTCTGACACTGACTACTCTCCAAATTAATGTGTCCTAATGAACCCACTTTCAGATATATTTTCAGGCTTAAAACACCGTTCAGGGTACGCATTTAAAAGAAATTCATTTGACATCTTGCGGAAGAAATTGTTCATATGCACAGCGAAGTGCACGACAGAATTTATCTTTGCAAAACTCGGTATTCGACAGTCAAGGTACGAGCATTCGGAAGTCCAAGTCGACTAAGGCTTTTCTTTTGCGTTCCGCTCACAGACAACCAAGCAAACCGCCAAGAGAATAACACACGAATCATGCTTAAATACGGGCGGAAACTATATAATTCTGAATACGTCATTTTGGAGCGTTGCAGGGACAATTCAGTAGTCGAGTAAAAATATCTGGCCTAATGTTAAGGGTGCTTTTCTCCAGCTGACGATTGTACTCGTTGTTTTGACATTTGTGTGGGTGTTGGGTAGAACGCGTTTGTTGTCGGACAAAAACAGTATGGGACCTGAGTGCACATGGGAAAAAAGAGTTACACCGATAAGGGGTGCACGCAGTTTTCCCTCTGCTGTTGGAAGAAAGCTGCATCATAAAAACAGCACACTGTAGCTGGAAAAACATTTTTTATCCTACTTTGGGTCCTGTTGATGCAGAGGATCACACGGTTAGCCTGTGCCAAGTAACAAAACAATGTACCAACCTTAGGTATTACCTAGAAGCCGCTACTTGACGCAGCTGCAGGGAATTCTACTCGCACGTCTCAACACCATTCTTTTCAGATGTTTGGCTTTTCCATAGCAATGGCCAGTGATATTCGTTTAGTTGGATAGTCTTTCTAAAATGAATATCCACTCTCTGACAGATTGTGAATTTGTTAATTCTAAACGGTTGCAAAAGACGTTTCTTGTCGTGCATGCATATGACACGTTCTGAACGTACACTTGTCGTCGTAACCGAAAGCATGCATGGTCAACTAACAGGCTCGGACATGTTACTGGTGGGTGCGAGCAGAAGAGGGAGTGTGAGGTTAGTTCAGAACCCTTTCAAATCGTCCGCGTCACCTGCGACATGGCGGCAGTTTGAAATCTAGTCGACTCGTTTTCGGCGCCTAGCTTCTTAATGCAAACTGCGACTTCCTCCTGAATGAAACCTACTTCTTGTGGAGTTGAACACCAACAAGTGTGCGATAAACGTATTTGACCCCTTAGGTCTGCAAGGCGCCGCGTACGCAGCCAACTCGGATTATTCTAGTCTTGTTTTGTATAGAGACACGATGAGCTGGAGCACTAAATTATTCAATTTTTCCGTCTTTGATTTTTCATACTATTTTTACTGTCTTAAATTTTATCCATTTAAAAGGATGATATTATACAAGTACTCCACCTAGCAGCTTATGTACGTGACCTCAGACGTATCAGCTTTTACATTTATAGGTATCACCAGACTTAGAATTTGATTGCATCGAAGCTTCCGCTCAGTATATTCAATTTTAGATATTGCGCTGTTAACTGCTCACTGTCTGCGGAATGACTGGTAATCCAAAATAGTCAGTTGCTGCTGGCGAGGACTTTAATGACAGTTGGTGACTTGCTGTACGGAGGTGGTTTTCGTGTTTCTGATGAGGAAAAAAATAGCCTGCCCGTTGCAAGGCCTGTCGTTCGCCCACGTCGAACTGATTCAGTGTGATGAGCGGGAGAAAGCCAGGCATGTTCAAGAAAGGGACACGCTTAAATGACCTCGTACTGCCCGGCAGTCCGCGGGTGCTAATTGGTCTCATCTTCACACAATCTGATTTGTGGCCGTGTGCTGCCATTGAGTCACGATGTGTGTACTTAAGGCATAACCCCATGTTCTTCTTCGGGTTTTATTTTATTTGATTTTTTTATTGTGAGAAATTGCCAATTAGCGATTTTGTTAAGCGATTGTTTCATGTGTCCTTTTTCAGATCCTTGTCCCAATAACCGATTAGATGAACTATAAGTGTTATTTTTACGTGACGGTTGACGTCAGATAATATCTTCGATCAATAAACGGTTGAATTAGTTACACTCTCTGAAAATATGATGCATATACGTCTATACCTTGGCGTCAGCCGTTCGCCAATGAACTCTAAACAGCGAATTCTCATGGCATTTCTATACTCAGCTTTAATGACACAGTTCGCCATGTGCAAATTTTCTGCTCACAAATGCTCCACATGAATGTTTCGAAGAACAATTCAGTTGAGAATACTTGGAGGAAATTACTCACGTATAAGATGTAAAGGGATAAAAAGTGTCGAATGATACTCAACTCATTCAGCCTACTACCAATGTCATTTCAATTATTTTCCTTGGATTTTCATTTTGAGGACATAACACAGGTACCTTTTTAATACTGTCGTCATGAGTTCTTTAAGCCAGATGCCTGAAGCGAAGCAATGATAAGGACTTGGTGGAGCACTTAAATTCTAACACTAACTTCCCTCCAAATTAGTGTGCGCTGATGAACTGAGTTTCAGATATATTTTCGAGCATACGATATAGCTCAGGGAATGCATGTAGAAGAAATTTCCTTAACATCTCCAAAGGAAATTGTTCATATACACAGGGAACTTGCAGGCAGACCTGACCCGACTCGAGAAATGGTCACAGGACTGGCTTTTGCCGTTCAATGTGACTAAGTGCAATGTCTTGCGAGTCGGCAGGACCCGATCTCAAAGCCGGAGGGTTTACTACCTAAATGGCGTACCACTGCAGGTGGTAGACTCCAGAAGGACTTGGGTGTGTGGGTAACGGCTTCTCTAAAACCGTCGCTCCACTACTCCAAGGTAGCCAAGTCTGCGATGTCAGTCCTTTATCTTGTCAAGAGAGCTTGCTCTACCTTCGATGAGGAATGCTTCGTTAAAGTCTTTCGGACTTTCGTACGGCCACAGCTAGGGTTCGCTATTCAGGCGTGGAAACCCTGGACCTCTAGAGATCTCAGCAGGCGGGTGACTAAACTAGTAAGTGGAGAGGGTTCACTACCCAATGAAACACGATTGTCCAATCTCGGACTTTTTCCACTGAGTTACAGAGAGCTAAGAGGCGACCTTATACAAACATTCCGTATACTGCGCAGCCACGACTGCTGTCTCGTACCTGCTGATTTCTTTGAGTAATCGACCACAACGAACCTCCGAGGTAATCCACTTAAGCTACGCGTAACTGGCGCCAAGCTGGACATTCGGAAGTTCTTCTTTTCAAACAGAGTGATTGAGGCCTGGAATGCTCTGCCTACAGATGTTGTCATGTCCACCTCCGTCGAGGCTTTTAAACGCAAGTTGGACCAGTTTACCACCAACCGTCATAATGCCACCTGACCGACGACGTATAGCATTTCGTTCGAGCAGTTTGTTTACGTTGTTATATTACTGCCTGTATTTCAGTAACGTTTGTTTTTGTATTATTGTCCAATGTCTGTTGAATGTGTGGTGGCATCTAATTCGTCTCCCTCAGAAAATGAGATAGCACCAACTATCCATAGACAGACTACCGTACAGCACACATAGTAACGTTAATGTTTTTAACTCTTTGAACAATTCGTTTATCTGTCTGGCTCGAAAACGTTACCAATCTAAAGACACTATGTAGCTGTTTGATGTTTCCATTTCAACTTTTTGATATAGTTCGCTTCCTTGTAACGAATAGGGAGTTCAAAGGTTCAACACCTATATTTCCCTTAAATAAACTGAACTGAACTGAAGAACTTATCTTTGCAAAACTCGGTATCCGACAGGCAGGGTACGAGCATTCAAAAGTCCAAGTCGACTATGGCTTTTCTTTTGCATGTCGCTCGCAGAAAACTGAGCAAACCGCCAAGACAATGGCAAATTCATCATGCTTAAGTACGAGGGGGAACTTTTTGATTCCGAAAAAAGTCACTTTGAAGAGTTGCAGGGGCAATTCGATAGTCGGTAAAAATATCTGGCAAATCATCGGTCTCCTGTAAGAGGTGCTTTTCTCCAACTGACGATTGTACCCATTGTTTTTGCACTTGTGTGGGTGTCTGCTAATGTGCGTTAGTTGTCGTACAAAGACGGTGGAGTTAAGGGACCTGAGTGCCAATGGAAAAAAAAGTTACACAGACAATGGGTGCACTCAATTTTCCCTCTGTTGTTGAAATAAAACTGCATCATAAAAACGGCACACTGTGGTTGGAAAAACATTTTTTATCCTGCCATGGGTTCTGTTGATGCAGGGGATCACGCGGTTTGCCCGTGCCAAATGACAAAACAATGCACCGACACCAGTTCGAAATTACTGGGTGTGGTCTACTACTGTTTGCTGGAAGTTTATCCGCCTAGTAAGGCCTATGGTAGATATGACACTTCTCCTCAGCATATGGCGAGCCATTGCCATTGATATATTCCACCTTGTGCCCAAAGAATGGTGGGCTTCGGACAGTGATTTGTTCACAAATCAGTTTATTTTGGTAGTAAACCAGTGCATCATCTACCACACCTTCCCCTTGACTGGTGAAAAAAGAGAGGGAGTCTGGATGACCGCTGTCGGGATCGGGTTCAACTACAAAAAATACTACGCATCATGTAATAATTATACTGTAGACAGATTGGATAAAGATGGTAAAGTGAGCTCAAATACTGACACGATGGAGGAAAGATGGTCACTTTCTGATGCGTATCATCTGCCAAAACTAAGAACGTTGGACCGGGAAATCAAAACCTTACAGTAAAATAACGACATTGACTTTAAGGTTAATGTTCTGAAAATTGTATTACGATGGAAATTTAAGTGTGTGGAGATTTTTAAAGCACACAGCTATCGTTGGCTTCCAGGCACTTCGCTGTCAACCGAACGGAGTTGAATGCAAGTTTTAAAAGGTTTAAGAAATTGACAGATCGGATTCAGTATTTACTCATTTTTCTATCCTCGTGGACACTTTTTTCCTAAAAACGTCAGCCTTTTAAAGGGGTGTCTTTTATTTAAACTTATTGTTACTCTCTCATTTTGTCTTCATATGCTGTGCAATACACGCCACCAGCTGACAAACCGTAGTTTAACTTCTCCTTACGTAGTCCCTCGCCCCAAAGGCCACAGTCCGGTGTCACTTTTGAACTTTGACCACATTTTGTCTTTTCATAGGACGTCATGAAATCTACCAACTACATGTCAGCTGCCAGTGCCATCTTTATACTGCAAAAACTCTCCAATGCATCCTACGTGGTATCAGTTTCGTTGGAACTCCGCATGTGAAACTCAGTTGGCCAGAATTTTATTCAGTTCTTTTGGAATTATTCCCGCACCCGTAGCATCAATTCGAGGCATGAATTGAAGTGAAATCAAAGTTCATTTTCAGCATGGCAATGACTTCGAAAATACACAATGAAACGGAAGCATAACATTTTGCAACATCCAAACGAACTTCTCTCGTCACTAACCTTCATCACGAATGTTTAACAGTTATTTTGTGTGGAATTAGATTAGTGGTGTAAGATTAGTTTTTAACATTTGATTAGTTTCCGTTAATTAGATTAGTTTCGGTCATTTACTTCAATTGCCCTAAGTTTATTAGATATGACTAATAAGAAGCTGAGAAAAGCTTAAATGTCAAGAATTATTGATACCGAAAATTTCGCGACGGTTCATCAGCTGCGTGCATTTGCTTCAAAACAAAATAAACGAGTAGTTTGAGTAAAAGAGTTGAAATCCGTGCAGGAAATCAATGCAGAAACTGCAAGGTCATGATTTTGAGTAATGCCAGCTAGTCAATGAGATTAGTAACTTGAACACAACATGGAAAGAATCGATGGAAACACGTTAGCCAGCAATACCAAAAGAGCAATATGAAACCATGGAGCTAATGGTTTTTAAGAAACAAGACGCAGCTAAGGAGCCTCTGCGCAATCTTTGCTCACCAATAAATTGTGTGTTACACGCCTGCCCAGCTTCCTAATTGGAAAGAAGTGTTTCGAATTAGTAAGGAGATGATCAAGGCCAATCAATCAAGGAATTCCATTCTGACATAGTCAGTTTAAGTCAGTTTATTAAGGGAATGAGGCTTTCGCCCTTGAGCTCCCTATTCATATCGATAAACAGAAATAAAGTCATCAATTACATCAGCAAATGCGAAAAGTTAAGAAGTTAGCGGTAAGTGTGAGCTAGGCGCGAACTGCCGCCGCTAAAACAATCATTATTATATGTACAGTAGGTTCTCAACAAATGAGAGTCTAGTCTGCACTTAAAGGATTTGACACCTTCGCAAAGAACGACGGCATCAGGGAGTCCATTCCATGCCCCGATGACCCTGTGAGAGAAGGCGTTCCGTCGGACGTCCGAATGCGCCCGCTTCCTTTGCAGTTTAAACGGATGACCACGCAGACGGTCAGTCCGGGCCAATTCAAAGAATGCATCAAAGTCTAAGGCACACTCACGGCTTCTGACAATCCTGTAGGTTAAAATGAGATCGCCGCGCAGTGGCCTGTAATTTAGAGGAAATAGATTAACTTCGGTCAGCCTGGTGTCGTAAGGCATATGATGAAGATTCTTGACCATCTTCGTAGTCATCGCCTGTACTCTTTCCAGTCGTTGATTATCTTTCTTCAACCACGGTCGCCAGGCATGGACTGCATACTCTAAGTGAGACCGGACGAATGCCCCATTGGTCTTTCCGAACAGCTGTTTATCGATCTGTACAAATCCTCGCCTCAGCGCAAATAACACCCTTATCGCACTTTTGACCGCCCTTTGACACTGTGAAGATGGTTTCAGCAAGGAGGTCATTAGGACACTCAGGTATTTCTGTTCCACAACATTTGAAAGGGGCTGACCGCCAAGGACGTATTGAAAGGAATCGTCCTCCTTACTGGTCCGTCTGATGCGGAGTCTCAGGACCACACATTTGTCCACATTAAAATTAAGGAGTCAGCGAGCTGACCAACTGTTCAGGCGGTTGAGACTGTCTTGAAGCGCGTACTTGTCTTCGTCAGATCTGATGGGTCTCCACAGTTTAACATCGTCAGCAAACATTATGGCGCTGCATCCCAGGTCGTCGACGCAGTCGTTAATGTAAACCAGGAATAGCAACGGCCCTAAGACGGAGCCCTGGGGTACACCTCTTAGAACGGGAGTAGGAGTTGACCTTGAGGCTTCAATGTACACGGTTTGCGATCTCCCAGTAAGAAAATCTGTTATCCATGTCAGCAGCGTTCCTCTTACTCCAATTTCAGAAAGTTTGTAGATTAGGCGTTTGTGTGGGACGCTGTCGAACGCCTTCTTAATGTCTGTGTATATGACATCAACCCTCCCATCCTCGTACAGTGCGCGAGTCTACTGCTTCGTCGAGAGCAATAAACTGGAAAGACACGAGCGGTTCTGTCTAAAGCCGTGCTGCAGGTCTGAGATTAAATGGCCCTGCTCCAGGAACTCCATAGTTGCTTTCTTAACTATGACCTCCATTATTTTACAGCAGATACAGGTTAGACTAACAGGCCGGTAATTGTTAGCATTAGTGCGAGGCCCGCCCTTGTATATCGGAAAGATATCTTCTGTGTTCCATTCCGATGGCAGCCTCCCTAATTCGAATGACGAGCGAAAGATGTGCGCCAGTGGTTTGGAAAGTTCATTCGACAGTTCCTTTAAGAATTTGGCCGGTATATTGTCCGGACCCGAGGACTTTGCTTCCTTGAGATTTTTCAGCTCCCTTTCCACGACGGCTGTCGGGAACAGTATGGAGTCAAGCATGCGATTAGCAGTCTCAACAGCATTGTTAGCACTGCGACTGGGAAACTCTGTTTCTCTAGTAAAAACCGAGGCAAAATACTGTCCTAAGTGTTCGGATTTCTCGCTGTTCTCAGTGATCTCTACACCAATACCATCCTTCGGCACCGCGACGGATCCTTATTTTTCAGTCTACTGTTCAGATAGTGAAATAAAATCTTAGGTTTCTGTTCAGCCTGTCGTATAATTTTGGATTCATACTCCTTCCGCGCCTGACGGATACATTTTTGACGGCATTTCGTTGACGACAAAATCCTTCAAAATGCGCTGGTGACGCAGTTTCCCTGAATATTTTCCATTTTTTTCTTTTCTTCCGTAGCAGCCTGTTTAGGTCCCTAGTTAACCAAGCAGATCAACTTGTTGTTTTTTGTACTTTAGGTGGACAACAGCGCCTAATCAGATCGAGTGAAATCGTTTTAAACGATCTCCTGTCGTCCTCCGGATCTCCCCTGAGTATTTGGTCCCAATTCACGGACAGCAATTCGTTCCTCATCGTATTAAAATCTGCCTTCCATATATTAGGTTGGCCCTCTGTTCTCTTCTGGCGTTTAGAGAAGAGCGAGTAATCCCATAGTAGCGAAGTACGGTCACTTTTCCCGAGAGGTGCATTGGAATACACTTCGTCGATATTAGAGAAGTCTTTAGTGAAAACTAGGTCTAGACAATTTGCTCTCTGGTTCTCTCGAAATCTTGTTGGTACCTTCACATGTTGCGCCAGAGGGAGATCGAGTGTGAGGTCCAGTAGCTTATTGCTGAAAGAGGCTGGTCCACCATTAACTGCCATAGTTTCCCTCTCTATTGCTAGGGCGTTGAAATCCCCAGCAATAAGTACCTCTTGGTGGCTAGCTACGTCTTTGACTAAACCAAGGAGCGACTCATCAGTTGCACTCATAAGATTTGGTGGTCTGTAAATCGCCAGAAATTCTAGATTTTGTGCATTGCTCTTCTTTATCTTTATCCAGACGGATTCATATTCAAGGGACAGGGTGTGGGCTCTTTCAACTGCTGAAATTCCTTCCCTTGTATATACGACTACCCCTCCGCCCTGCCTATTTTGACGGTCTCTACGAAACAGCTGGTAACCCGGTATCGAAATCTCAGCATCCATGATTTCAGCATTAAGCCAAGTTTCCGTTATGGCGATGACTTCGGGGATTCGTTTCGGTACTATCAATTTGAGTTCGTCGATTTTCGAAACGAGACTTTGAGCATTGATATACAAAAATCTCAATCTGGCATGAGCAACTCCGGCATACTGGCGTTTATCCATTTCTTGGGATTGAATGCAAAAGCCGGTCGGAGCTGATCGGGATGAACTGCTTTCCATCACTCCTAAGCTGTTAGAATTATGGGCTTTCTCCAGAGGAATGGCCTCTGGGCGCGTATAATTTTTCCGTCCACTATTCTAAGATTTGTCTCGCCCAGAATCGACCGCCTGAGGACTTCCAATTTGAACCCCCTCCATTTTTCTCGCTCCGCGGGTGAAAAGTCCCGCTGAAAAAAAACTGATGGATGGGCGTGTTTAAGCGCAGCTTTCCTGCTCAAAAGTAGCTGCGCTTGTTCGTCATTCTCAAAGACAATTTTTAACGGTCTCGGTCGGTCTGGATCTTGTTTTGATTCTTTAATTTTGCCCATCCTGAAAGCCTTTAGTACTGTGACTTTTTCGTCTCTTATTAAGATCGATTTTAGATATTCCTGGAATATTTCTATGTCATGCTGTATTCTGTTCTTTGGAGCGTCGGAAACAGACTCAGGCATGCCCTTTATACAGTTGTATTTACTGCGATCAACTAGACGGCTTTGTGGTATAATCATACCTACAGAGTCTTCATCGCGTGCATCCCGGCTACAACCTTCCACCGATTTAGGAAGGTTTGATTCAGCAGGACTAACGCATGACTGCCTGTTTACTGCGATCTTTTGATTATTTAACGTTTTCAGTGGCGCGATTTTCGTCTGTGGCGTAGCCAACTCTTGTTCCGTCGTCTGACTCTCTGTGCCTTTTTGAGGTACCCTGAGATTTCATTTTGTTCGCTGAGATCACGACTGACCGCGCTTTTTTCGCACAAGAAACTGGGTGTCATTCCTATCAAGCTCTATCGACCTATTATTTTCTTTCTCCTCCGTCGACACAGCCGAGGAAGCCGTGTTTGCCTATGTTCGCTGGCTTTCATTCTCTTTGGATGAATAGCGAGGGACATTCCTCAGCTTCTCCATCTCCACTTTAAGGCTCTTTATCTCCTTCTTCATTTCAGCAAATTTTTGAAGGAGTCCGAAAAATGTCGCACAGGCTTGGTCTTAGTATTTGGTATCCATACAGCTTACTAGGCTCCCTGCTCGTTTAGCGGGAGGTGACTTGACAGCGATATATACTGAATTGCAGTCATTTGTACTACGAATAATGTTTGCTCCTTTATTTATTTCAGTCTGTTCACCTTGCGCCGATAGTGCAGTGGTGATCACGCTGCGCACCCCACGACGGGACCTGGGTTCAAATCCCACTTGGGGCGAGATTTTGTCGACCCATTATTAATTCGAAGGATATGCAAGGTATTCTAGGTACGGGATGAAGTATTTAAAGGTGTATGAGAAGCTTTTTAATAAAGCCAACAATATGAAGCAAATAGCAAACGACTCAGCCGCTCTTGGATCAGGAAAGTCCCGCAGTGATGTTGGCAGAGAATTGATACGAAGGGGTATGGTCGTTCCAAAGAAGATTCTGTCGGAGTTCCGTGTGGATCGTTAGAGGAATTGCTGATTCAGCTTCAATTTCTTAATTCAAATGGGCCCGCAATGCGTCCAGTAGGCAGAAATCCCGGAAAAGGTAAATCCCTCGGAGGTCAAAAATTCGAAACCGAATTCGAAGGGCGCACCGAAACATGCTATGGGTATTATATGATGGAGAAAGTTTTACAGGTGGACGAGATCATGTTAGAGCGAAAGATCATCAAATATTATTACAGTTGCACAGCAAGGAATTTTAACTAGGAGACAGGCGATGGAATAGGGTTGGTTGACCCATAGACGCTTATCATTGCACTGCGAAATGACTCACACGATCTAACTGCGGCCAATTCCGAAAAAACGTGAGAAAAGTTCACTCATCGTCTGAAATAGTATTTTTAATTCAGCCGTTGCATCTACCGGGTTGTTCATAATTATATTACTTGGTTTTCCGCCCTTAGAAGGTTTTTTGGCATATGTCCGGCTGAGCGAGTTGCCAACCCTTGATAGAGGGGCAGATGCTCACCGAAATTTCTGACGCTTACATATATGTTGGGCCTTTCCGTCTTATTTTAAGATTTGTGTCGGAAGAATTACCTACTACCTGTTTCTAGGAAAAACTTCGTCGGACATTTAATTTCATAATTGATCCCATATAAGTAACAGATTTTGAGATTTATGGTAAAAAGTTAAAACACCAAGTGTCGTTATTCTGAAATGGAACAAAATGGAAAAGTGCATGGGCATGGACTGATCTCTGAATGTAGCCGTAGACTCGCTTCCATAAAAGGATGCCTAAGAAAGGCCGTTTGTCGTTTTTCTATGGTCAGGCGTCAATTTGAATGTCTAGGAAGCTTTTTTAGCCTTTATTAGCATTTTCCCTCTATGATAATTTCATCAAGATATCGGTCGTAGAACACAGCTCATTATAGGTTTTTGGATATCTGTTATTGGAGGCTTGACACAAATTAGACTACTGAAACTGAACTCAATAGACAGCCCATGGCTACACCGTCAATATGTCCGGAAAATTGTCATTTTGACAAGAATTTCACGTGCGTAGTGAATAACCGTAATAGTTCCCGCAGTTGTCCTGGTTCCATTCATGCTAAAGAAGTGCACTCAAGAATTGTCTCAGTGGCTGCATCCAGCAGCACTTTAGTAGTTTGACTCCAAAGGTCAAGTGATATCATTAGTTTATGCAGTCATTTTTGATCATCGAAATCCTATCAAAATGAAAAATTCTTTTTTAGATTTGTAAACAGCAAGATTTCGTCTAAATAGATTGCCTCTTTGGTCTGACTGGCAAAAGAAATTTTGTTTGGCTAAATTTCCCAACAAAAAATTGAATCTCTCGAAACTCTTGTTTTTGGCATTCTGATAGCGTGTACTGTCTGGGAATATGTGGGTCCACAGACTCAGAAAATGGAGCCAGTTTCTTGTTTGTTGCTTTGTTTTAATTTAGCGGCGTTCTCGACTCCAATAAGGTCTTATAATGCCTCTGTTTTTCGTTTTCAAGGGTTGAACAAAACCTTATCGTAGGTTTGCTCAGCACTTTGCCTATCTTACTTACGAAATAACTTTTAAAGGAGAGCTATGATTTCTGTCAGATCTGTTTGGTTTTTGGTAAAAAAAAAGTTTGGTTTTCAAAAAGAGGGTAGGGCCTGCAACTCACATAAGGTCCAATTCGATGTCTTCATTCTTGAAGCCACCTGAATTTGACTGCTTTACTTAGCTTGCAAGTTTAAATATGTTTTATGAACATTAGCCAGCAAATTGGGCTTGGGAAGTTCAGAAAATGCTTAAATTCGTCTAAATGGCAGCGAATTTATGAGAATGTATGGGATGTTTTTATTGAAGGTTAATCTGACTTGCTGCGTAAGAGGTAATAATATTTGTTGACATCATTTAGGTGATTTTACCTTAAGACTTCACAAAAACCGCCTCCTACATGAGATAAGCCGACTTTCCACTTCATACTGCGAATACTCCTAATACATCCTCTTCGGACATGGAGTCGTTAAAAGTTCGCATGTCGAAGACAAGTCTGTCCAACACGACGACTTTTGAGAACCAGATCGGTTGGTCTGTACGTACATTCCATATGGCTGTTGCCGCAACGCAAAAGATAGAAGACAAGGTGTCAGAGATTCAGAGAATAGTCATTCATTGTATACTGTAAAACTGTCTGAAATGGACCTGCTTTAGTAATTGCTTTCGCTTTTGCTGCGCGCATCTTCTACGCTAAGCAGACACGGTGATGATATGCGGGGAGATGTCAGTTTCATCAATACCTCGGCAACATACTAACCTCACCGCGTCCTAGAAGTCTACAAACTTTGTTTGGTCTCGTAATGCCACTTTCATCAGAACAATCTCTGCGATCGGATCCTAGGATCTTCTTAATTGCCTGGACATCCTTTCGCATCCCAATTTCATATGATGATCCAGCTCAAAGTACACAACGGTTAGGACATAGTTAGTTATCATGTGCACTTAACACAGGGTTTGAAATCTGATGGTACTTATAATTTTTTCTCTTATAACGAACGTTGCTTTGATCAAAGGATGCGAAAAAACCTGCATCGACTCAGAGAGTTTAGGGTGCGTTATTTGGAATGGAATTTCGATGAAAGAATTGCATTTCACCAACCGAACACGCGGAAAAAATGGTTTTCGATTACAGTGCGTTTCCCCGTTTCGGCTTCATATATGCGACTTTTAAATAGTGCTCTATTTGCAGGCACGGAACAGAAAACGAAACTGAGTTATTACTTGCGTTTTCGTTAAAGTTCCTCAATCTTCACTCCAATGCCTTCATTCCGTCTTCCCTCGGGTCTATGTAATGTGATTGTCCCTAATTCGGTTGATTTTGATGAAGAGGCTACCAAATATTTGACACTGAACAATTACGAAGAAAAGTCAGTTTGATTTCTTTTGACCAGTGTTGTGATGACCTCAAACCGGTGTACACTTTTGATCCTGTTAAAGGAAAAGCGTGAGGGCCTGTTCTAGACAATGGCATTGCCATGGCGTCCAGCTGCTAGTTGGGCCTCCCGTTCATCCTGCACCGAGTTAGACGCATCAGTTCAAATTTAAGCTAGGCACATGACCTAGACATTTTGTAGCAGTAATGGACATGGGGGAGATAAGGCAAATTTACGAGACACACAGAAGCCCTGAATCATTGACCGTTTTAAATTTGCCTTCCCTTTATGTGTAACTAGTCAATGAACCATGTTTTCATATGAATCACACGTAAATGCCAGGAAAGTCTACATTTTTCGAAATATGCCTTTTTTCAGACTGTGTTTTATCATGGCTTCGGCTTCACTTAAGGGTAATTTAATCCTAAGAGCGAGTATTCCTGTTGTCGTTAGTTAATATGAGTTTGTGGTTTCGAGACTGGGTGGCTAAGGAACTTAAATGCACTAGGTACTGGTCTTCAGGCCAACAAAACATTTAAAAGCATCGATTAGTGCAGTTGCGTTTGACAAAAACAGCATCATCAAAAACAGGCCATGGTTGGGAACAATTATTATCGTATTTTTGACCTTGCTTTTGTGGGGGCGTAGAAGATGTCATATGCCACACAATGCGTCTGCGTTGGCTGGAAATTATAGGGTGTGGTTTTGCTTTTTTCAGGCGCACTAACTCGATATTTGTCTGATAAATGGAGTTTATAGTAGATAAGACTCCTTTCCAAAATGCTGAGCAGATCACTACCTTAATAAAATTTTTATCTTACCTTTGCAATAGGTGTTGAATTTGCAAAATTTAAAACCCGCCGAATAGGTTTAATTACATCAGGTGGTGTGAGACAAGCGCTTAGATTTTAATAGAACAAATGGGTTTCGAAAATGCCACTTACTAAAATGGCGGTAAAGTGAACAGTAAAATTACGATACTTTGGTTTTAGTTGGAAGTGTTTACTATCCAAGTTGACAAAACACTTGTTACAATTTACATAGCGCAAAAGGTTATAGGTATGTCAGTTCCAGATACAGTTATTCATATTAACCACATCCAAAAAACAGTCATTGCTTCTATGTTTTAGTCATGAAAATGCTCAAACTGTCTGGAGATAAATCCGAATTACGCCTACTAATCAGAGAAATACCGGTTTGATATGCATAAAATATGTTCTACTGAAGTAAAGTAAAAAGCATTACTTTCGCTTTTTAGCAAATGTTACCGACCTGGGTATGCGAGCCTTACTGTTTTGTCATTTGATAACAGGCATGTTATGAAATTGTTAGTGATTTTTAATATTCATTTATTTGTACGCCTTGTTATTATCGGTGTCTGCAAGTGCCCAGTAGGGTACGGGCTAAACAACTTTTGGATTTATTCAAGACATATCAAATGTTTCTTTTATGTAACGTTTTATGCGCAGTTTCGGCCGTTTTGGCAAACATACATACGACGCTCGTTGCCTCCAACGCGAGCAGGCATTTATTCACGAGACATTCTTAAAGAACTGATCCACTTATGGTTCTTGTTACTGATCTTTATTAACATGCATGTTCCTGTCCGCAGATTGATAAAGCTGTAACACCATTTACTTGTTGTTTTGATGGAACTATTTGTGGATGCGTTATCATATATGTGACCGTCTATGTCTAGCTGAGGATTTTTTGGCTTTATGATGAGGTTCTGCGTTTTTATTCAGTTATTCTAATACTTGCAGACAAAGAGGCAGACGCTGTGTTTGGTAGGTGTTTTCACAATACGGATATTATTGGAAACATTGTCTTCTGAAAAATACTGCGTTTTTTTCAACACTCATGCGGACAACTTATCGGGTATTCGTCATTTATTGATTTTCGTCGGTCTTGATACGTTTTATTACCTAATATTATAACAAAATTTATGCCCCTAAAGCTGAAGGAAGTATGAACACACAAACGGTAAAATTTCCTCATCAACGTGGTAATTATAAGAATAATCTACACGCTATGGCCGACGTTATCTAGCACAAATCGCATTGCATTTTTCAAAAATGACAATACAACTATGAAACTGCTTAGTAAACGTGAGTGGAGTAAAGGTGTTTGTTTATCTAGGGTCTTTACCTTACAACCGACCCAGAAGACGTAAATTTAAACCTCAACTTTTGGTTTCGGCGATGTAGAATATTTTTTCAGGTTAGTTTGAACCCATTTGATTGTTATGGTTTTTGTCGGCGGCATTTAACACCTTTAGCATTACTAATACAGTCGACATTGAAAGTTCGGTAACACCGTAGGGATGCAAAATTTATAAGGAAACTCGAATCCGCGTTTCTTCAAAACGTGACTTATAATGTTTCATAAAAAATGATGCTTTGTTTATGGTAAAAGTTCTTCTTTCAAACAGATTAGGCAAGCCAGGTTTTATGTCTTAGGACTTATACTGTATTATAGTTTGGGAAGCAAGTGGAAAAATTAGGCAAATAATGCAGATGTCCATTTACTAAATAATAGCATTCTTTCGACATTGTTTACTGACTTATAAATGAAGGTAAAGGACTCGTACGGTCAACCCTATTTGACTTGTCTACGCAGCATACAATTACCACTTCCCCAGAAGTCAGCATTTTGAAACAACGGGAAAATACTCCCTTCTGATTCAAGATTTTTTGTCATTTCTAATTGCTCTAAACCGCTTTTGTCCTTTGCATTGGGAACCGTGAAACTACATATGGGCCTTGAATGTGAGAATGACAACGAGGTTCTTAACTTAATGCTTGTATTTATTCGTGGAAAATTAGAAGTCGTATTCAACAATAAACTCATCTATGAGAATCTCAATATGTCACAGAGACCTTATTGATTGTTTTACAAAAACGATTGTCTAAAAAGCTTCTGCATATATATAACTTGACGTACAAAATGCGCGCAATTGCCTTAAAAAGAACATTAGGAGCAAAACATGGATGAGAGGAGATTAAGCAATTTAGCCAAATCTCACTTTGTATTACGCATGAATGGCAAAAATAACTGTCAGGATGACCTCATAACAATAGACCTGGACAGTGCAGGTCGGCATTTGCGATCGGTTTTGCGGAAGTTTCATTGAATACTGGTCTTTGTAATTATTTACTCTAAATAATCCACTTCACATTGAACAAAAGCAAAGTGGTTTTGTGTAATCCTGATCGATCAGCCTGACCGGGGCGTTACATGGCAGCCCATACAACTTAAAATAATGGCTTTATAGGTGCAATTGACTGTTCATCTTATTCGAATAGATAATGACGTGGCTTACTAGTCCTGATCAGCTTACTCTGGTGATGACGAACTTTTGTTGCCATTTGTTTTAGCCATTTTGGCTCACCTGAAAGAGGCCCATTTTATCAGTTTCAATATCAGCCAGTTTAAAATCGAAGCCTTTACTTCTGGCAATGAATGTTTTTTTTAAAATGGTAATCGATGCATTCAACCTAACCAATAAGTAAATACTTAGTGATTCATGTCCAGACAACTGTTTAGAATAATGCGAAGTGTTTGGTTTGCATGACCAAATTAAAACAACAGACTAAAAATAGCAAAATTTGGGGACATTTGTCATTATCAAACAATGACTGGGTCTATAATATCTTGCTCAATTTCACCAATGAAGGGCATCTAAGGAAAGGATGCCGGATAAGCGATAGCTATTGTGTCAGCGGCCACCGGCTTTAAAAAATCGGGCAAAACCATCTTTGCATGCAAAAACCTTCGAATTGGCTACTGGGTGCATAGGAGATTGAATTTCATTTCGTAAGTTTGGTCACGCATAAATAGACTGCCTTCGAGTTTTAACATCCGCGGGCTTCACGTCGTCATTACTAGAGGGCTGTCAGCATCGCCAATCTCGTTACTGACGAGTGGTAAGAATTCGTATTCCGGAATTAAATAGTTTATTGTTTCAATTTTGTTTGGTTGCTGTAGAATATATTTAGGAGATGTAAAATAACATAGCGAAAAAATATTTTTTTGCTGGGAAAGAATGTGAACTCTCTAAAAGCAGATCTTTAGTGGGTAACGATGCCAAAAATCACAGTGGTAGTCCCACGCCACGTTAACTTGTCAAAATATCTGCCTTTCTAGAAATAATGGAACGATAGCATGCAATGTAGGTTTTTTAAAGCGACAATTGCCTGCGGGAGCCAGACTTAGTCTTTTGGCCATTTTTGTGAGCTTTTACGAAAGGGTAACATTTGATTCGCTTAAATAGCTCCGTAAGGCAAAACCTACTTCCGACCCAAAGTAATAACTGGTTACGAACCTTTATTCAAGTTCTTAAGAGTGGTGTGGCTGCGTAGGTTCACTTAATACCTCTCTAATAGGATACTGATTAAATTCCCATTCCCATTTTCAGGATTATTATTTGAAAAAATATACCGAAAAAACTCCTGGAAGCTGCTTGTCTTGATAAAAAGAATTTATCGATAGATTAATTTGCCAGTTTTGGAAGCAAAACCATTTGCGGTATTTACAGTCATCTAAAGAAAAACGCAAGTGACATCAAAAAAAACTAGTTTGAAATGATTCACGATTTTTTTTATCTTAACTGCATTGAAAATATACCTGTGACATTGAAAATGTCTTCGAAATTTTTGTAACCCCAGTCACAGCATTCCGGTTCTCAGGCAGTTAAAGTAAGACGTTATTTTGCACACTACTGTCTCTATAGGGGTACGTTCCTTATTATAGTGTTAAATAAAATATTAAACTTTTTATGCTATCTACCATGAACTGTTGATTTTTAGGGCTGCCTAGGAAATGCTCCGCGCAATGTCATGCAACATTTGTTTTCCGAACTCAGCAAACAAGCCAAAGGAAATAAACAATGCTTTGTTACTTATCACTTTCCTCGAAAATTCAAATAAACTATCGTTAAGTAATTTGCCCAGTATTAGCTTTTTGACCCATCGTAAGGATTAATAGGCTAACATAAGCACGATCTCTATATCTTGTTTATTAAGTTTAGGACACCTGCTGAACATGTTAATCTAAGGATATGAATATCATCATTATCCTCATAAAAAACTAAAATGATAGAGAATCACATCCGATTGCACAGCTGATGAAATGACTAGAAAACTCTGTGAGGGTAACAGACTGGGCAAAATGCAGGACTTAATAACCAACACGGTAATTAGGTACACTGCAAACTACATTTCAAGAACATCGGTAATCAGTAGTACAGATGCCGTAATGTGAAATAAAGTTTAAATTTTCGATAATAATATTTAGAGGTCGAGTTCAGAGGACTGGACTTATGTAAATTAAACAAAATAAAAACGAACTAAATGAAAAGACCGGAAAACGTTCTTGCCAACAACGAGGAATTCAGAGGCCCTTTGAGCCCCAACCTCAGGCCGGTAGTTCATATTTGAGCTTAGGCAGGTTTGCCATAGATATGATTAATTTAAGCACGTACTTAACTCAGCTGCTTGTGCACTGCGGTTGTAGATGTCCAGAGTCCATAACAGAAACATTTGTTGATTTGGCCCAAATGCAAACTAACTTTGGGCAGGTTTTTGGATTGCGAAATGAACAGCTTCTCTATACAATAAAATTCAACCATTCCAAAATGCCTATATTGCAAACCCTACGCGCGAAAATATTTAAGGGCTGCTTTCTGTAATCGGCCATTTGTCAATGAAGGAACCTTTATCTGGACAGTATTTAAGTTTTAGAAATGATCGTCGCTTAAATTCTTTGCTATAGTATAGTTATTCATACGAAATACGTATAAGTGACATAGTGTCAAGTTCATTGCTTCAGTTAGATTAAGGGGAAGATCGGTGTGTCTATCCAAGTGACAAATACAGGTTGGACGTCTGGGCCTATCTGCGCATTTATATTTTATGAAATGGGAGCAAATACAATAAAGCTGATGGGTTAAGTGAACGGTCAGTCCCTATCTCACGAAAATGGATGGGTTTCAACACCTTGCCTATGCTCTCTACACCTAATGTTTAGCATTTTTACCCCCAAAACTCACTTCCTCGATTTTATTTCTCCAGCACCATACATTATCGACTTTTTGGGGACTTTTCTGGTGACGCAGCCGACTGTATTTCCGACCTGAAATGAATACCAGTGCTCGTCCTACCCTTAACTTGGGTCGCATGGATCAGTCGTATTATCAGCCGGATTTTGCCAAGCAACATGCGCAAACCAGCTTCCACATCAAGGCCAACGTTTTATTCACCGTCTTCGGCACACTCCTGTTTGACCTGCCACGTGGTCTGTCGGTCTATATAACCAGAAGAGATGTGACAAGATGTTTTCTCCAAGTTACACAAACTTGCTCAGTCTGTCATCCGGACTACTCAGTGCTTCACTTCACTTCATTTTTATTGAGGGAAATTAAGCTCTTTACCTTTGAACTCTCTATTCGTTTACAAGCCTCCGAAAAATCTCAAAAACTGGAAAAGGTATCATAAAGGTAACAAATAATCGGAAAAGCGTCTACTTTGTACAGATAATAAAACTGCCTCGAGTGTTAGTGGTACGGGCAGTAGTGCAGTGGTCGCTTCGAGTGCAGGAAAATAAATAATAATCCCAGGGACAAAAGTTCCATTGGTGCATGCCAGTAAGCGTAGAAGATGGGTTGAGGATAATAAGAAATTCAATTTGAAATGTTACTGACCTATTGCAAGTAGCATTATAACAACGACATTTTTCAAAGTTATAGAGGTCGGGTGGTAAGTTAGTGGACACTGCTATACAAATCCAGTTTCCTCTTAAAGACCTCGACGGAAGAAGACATAACGGCATCCGGAGACAGGGCGTTCCAAGCTTCGAGCACTCTGTTAGAGAAGATGAACTTTCGTATGTCCAGCCCGGCCCCGGTCACACGTAGTTTGAATGAATGACCTCGTAGGTTTGTGGTGGTTGCTAACTCGAAGAAGTCCCCCGGTACGAGGCTGAAGTCCTGACCGGGTTTGACACGGATGTTTGTATCAGGTCACCGCGTAACTGCCTGTAACTCAAGAGAAATAGATCAAGGTTAGCTAACCGCGTTGCATATGGTAGTGAACCCTGTCCTGTCACAAGTTTCGTTGCGCGCCTTTGAACCCTTTCGAGGATGCTGAGGTCCTTCGCCGTCGAGAGTCTCCAAGCTGAGATAATAAATTACGATTGCGGCCGCATAAACGCTCGAAAGACTTTATCGAAGCAGTCTTCATCAAAGGCAGAAAAAGCCTGCTCGACAAGGAAATGAACTGACATTTCAGACTTGGCCACCTTCTTGCAGTGCAGCGAGGGTTTAAGCGAGGTCGTAATCCACATCCCCAAGTCCCTCTGCGGGTCCACTTCTTGTAGTGGTATACCATTCAGGAAGTAAGACATGTAATTCGGAGATCGGGCTCTGCCGACTTGAAGAATATTGCACTTTTTCTCATTAAACGGCAAAAGCCAGTCCTTTGGCCACTGATAGAGTCGACTTAGGTTCGTCTGCAAATACCCTTCGTCGTCGGCAGTTTGAATGACCCTCTAGAACTTAATATCATCCGCAAACATGACGACACCAGAGTCCAGTTCACAAACGCAATCGTTAACGCAAATAGTGAACAGAGTAGGACCAATAACTTGGGGAACGCCGCTTTCAACGGCAATCTCCGTCGACTGCTGGCCCCCAACATGGACAGTTTGAGAACAGTCAAATAAAAAGCTTTGAATCCATTTAAAGGGGTGACCTCTTACGCCTGTTATGCTCACTCTGCGCAGGAGTGGCTAATGTGGGACACTATCAAATGTCTTTTAAAATCGATATAGACCACATGCAGCGCATTGCCTTCATCAACTGCCCGAGTCCAACGTTCCAAACAGTAGAGCATGTTAGTCACGCAAGACTTGTCCCTACGGACCCCATGCTGCGCACCAGATAATAGATTATGCTGCTCTAGGAAGCGCATTAGCTCTCGTTTAATTATCTTTCCATACTTTTGCAGCAGATGGAGGTAAGGCTAATTGGTCTGCTATTGTTTGCAGACGTCCTGCTGCCACCTTTATGTAGCGGTGTGATCCGCGCAAACTTCCAGTCGGTGGGTAAACAGTCGGCGTCGAACAAGGCTTGAAAAGGCATGAAAGATGGTTTAGCTATTTCAGCAGCGAACTCCTTTAGTAACTTAGGCGGTATGTCGTCTGGACCTGGTGATTTTGACTTATTTAGCGTCATTAGGCCTTTGTGAACATTCGCTTCGTCAAAAGCTACAGCCTCAATTTTTGGACCCTCATCGAAGTCGTAGTCGGGAGGAGTAAATGCGCTGTCACACGTAAAGATATATTTAAAAATTGTGAAAGTTGCTCAGCCTTTTCTCTATCCTCACTAATCTCTCCGTCTCCGCTTGTGTTCAGGAGGGGTATTGGATCTCTGTTTTGTGTTCAGCTTCTTATGTAGCTGTAGAATTATTTCGGATTTTTCGCAGTGCAGCGACCGTCCTGTCTGGGCCGGCATCTGACCGACATTTGACAGTCGACTCGCTCATTTTTGGCCCGCCAGGAGGCCATAATCGAACAACATAATAGAGCACCCACTAGCAGCTTTCTAGTACCCAAAGCACGCTTTTCACATCTGCTAGCCCTTTGCCAATATACTGCAGTCAAAGTTATTTGCTTTCTGCAATTGACCAATTTACGCGATGGTCCCTCACAACCCTTTTTCCGTATTTATTTGTTGGTACTGCTGAGATAACTTTTCTAGAACACTGGATAACCTATTACGATATCCCCTCCACTATTACCATGGGCAGAGGTCCGCATTTGGAATATTAACTTTCTAACAGTTCCAATGACCTCCCCAGATATTCGCGCTTGCGCAAGGCGACCTAAAATTCCTCATTCAACGACCCAGTCAAATCGAAGTCTCATTCAGGGCATATTTGAGCAAGCATCTTGCCCTGGCCACGCACGGTATTCTTACCAGCTAAAACCCGACTTTAATTTCTCCGTTGGCGAATTTGTTTATGACCCTTTTCGACGATTTTTTAGACAGCGTCAAAGTTTAGTTGACCTGGATGTTACTGATTATGCCCAAAGGGCATTCATATAGGCAAATTACCGCCATACTGTTAAGGTGAAATGCAAATGCTGAAGCAAATGACGGTAGTGGATATCGTGGAGACAAGAAACTAATGCCTAAACTCGTGGTCCCAATGTAACTGCGGATGGACTAACCGGCTGAATGTCCAAACCTACGAATTTTATGAGTAAGCACTCAGCAATAGCTATGAGTAATTCAAGGCAAGTGACTGCCGCAGCCGAGAAAAACTATGTAAACGGGAATGGCAAATATATAAAACGTGGACACTACCAACACTCGTAAACTATCTGACGTCTAAGAAACATCAACCAAACATCGTCTACTTAAGGATAACAAATAGGCAGCTCTAAATATGTAGGTTAGTGTAGTTGCATATTTCATCCCCAACTTTTGTCTTTCTTAAACAATGAAGATTATGAATCATAAAAATTAAGCTAAGTTACTACAGCGTCTACGAATAGCAGGGCATGCGGAGGCGATGCAAAAGACCAAAGCGGACGCAAGTTGTGTCACGGCACGCGTTTATCAGACCACGTAGTACGCGAATGATCATTACCCTTGAGGCGCATATGGTGTGTGGTGGGTGGCGTGAAGTAGGTCGTCATGCGGCATCATGCCTTTGAATCAGTCCCAGCATCAAAAGGTTTACTGGTTCAAACAGTCGACTTGTTAACTGGAGAAGAAAAAGGAACAGAGATCTACGCCAGAGAATCCATTCCCATGACAACCAACCACATTACTCACTAAAGTATGTCTGACTTGCTTGAACATACTAGCATGCGCTCGGAACGTTATCATCTGATGCAACAACTTAGTACTTCTTATGACTGGCAGTCCGAAGGAAATGATTTCTTTCTAATGTGCCTGCTATAGCGGTTTCATGAAAGTGAGTCCTAAATCACCCTCTGGAATGTTTGGTACATACTGTGGAACTGAAATTCGTGTAGGTGGTATGTTTAACTTTGTTAGCCACTGCGTCCGAGCTCATTTTCGTCCACTTAGGCATTGTTTTTTTGCAGACCAGATGGGTTAGAGAGAGAGAGAGAGAGAGAGGAGAGAATGCGGTCGATACTGCGCGGACCTGCTAAATCTTAATTTAATTCAATTGTCAGTTACCGTACTGCGCCCAGCATGCCAAGGGGCGGATAGTAGAAGCCGTTGTTCACGACGGCCAACCAGTTTAATAGACTTACTTGAACTGATGTTTCATTTTTGCACCTGTGATAAATGATAGAATTTTTCCGAAGGGAGAATTACGCTAGAATTATATTCTCCTAGAGACCAACAGACTTAGCGTGGTTTTTTGCAAAAAAGAAGTTATTTTGGAGGCTGTATTTTCAGTCTAATCAACAACAGCGAGTTTGCAGGACTGATGGTCAAAGAGACTGCAAAACCCTTTTTGTTGTAAGACTAGAATACCGGCCGCCGATTAGTAAAGCTCTGTATTCGCCTGCAAAATGACGACGATTTTTCCGTTTTGAACTGCCTGAACGTCCACTATTCTCGTTTGTTTACGGCTCCGTAGTTGCTGCGCATCATGTAAAATTGGGAAGCCTATTGGCGTGTGAGTACTTGGTTTCTTTAAGTACTTTATTAAAATGTTTGACGGGTAACGCAGTTAGACAGGACTTTACTGTATTTAAGTTGATTGCATCTTCATAAACTATTAGGCGAGTGCCAGTGAGATTTTAACTGTACTTAGCACCAACGACCTCCAGCCGATAAATTTGCTCGATTTTTCCCCTCTTTTTCTCGGATTTAACTTCAAGGCGCTCTTTGCGCCCACTGACTTTTATATTCGTATTTATAATAAATGGTCTCCAGTTAGTAGGAGAGAGCTGAGATGTTTTCTCAGGGAATGTTTTTCCAAACAAAACTATTCATAGCGGAAGAGAGGAAAACGTCTGTGTCAGAAGGTAGAGTAGACAGGGCATTCCAGCCTGATTATATTCCAACGTGTCCGGCCAGTCAGTGACTGTTCTTTTTTTAATAGTGTTACTTTATTAGGACACGTGATAAAAAACCATCCATAACGCTTTCGAAGGTCCACTTCATGGAAGCAATCGTCATCGACGTGCATGTGTGACTAGTGGAATTTTCTCAATCTCTTGCCCTATTCCACAAGCAAAGTGGTAGATGAAATAAGGCGACGACGGTTCGGTCTAAAGACCAGATACAGTGCCTCGCAGGCGGTAGCGAGAAGAAGAATCAACAGTCGATAAGCGTTTCCATCATTGGCAAATTAAGGTCTGTATATCTCCCACCTCCGATGCGCGTTTTTTGGACGGGAAGGTTAGACAACTTTTGAACTTTTTATTTTAAGCTAAGACTATTTGTGCCGGTTAAACATGGGGCAAATACGGAAAATGGAACCGTCTTTTGAGATGAGTTACATAGTGTCAGACCAGATCGATTTTCAGAGAAGATATTTTAACCGACTTCTTGACTGTAAGACCTTTAGATGCAAATAGTTTAGTACACAAAGCTGACGTATAGGAGTGCAACGTAGTTGCTTTCTTCTGAAATGCAGAGCACTTGTAAGGGGTCCCAATGAATGGACTATTTGATTACTGAAGTCGTTAACTCTGCGCCTTCGAGGACTCTGCCTGGCGTTTCGAATTTGTTTCACATTTTCGTCTTCCGGGTGGTTTACATTCTTCGTGATTTCGACATACTGGGCTCTCCTGCAGCCAACTGAAATTAAAAACTGAATTCAAGATAACAATATTCTCACTGTTGACAACTAACAACATGACATTCGCAGAACTTGAACTTCGACTACTATCAGTTTCTACATGCGAGGACGAAGAGATCGATCTTGTCACAAACGAAACACCTAGAACAACTTCTAAAAAGACCGGGTCACACGTCAAAAATTAGACATTGATTGTGCCCTTGTATCGAAGCTTTCGCTTAAATTTCTAGTAACTGGAGCCTCGTAGCATTCGCTTGGATTTCCGTCGTTCTCCAGCAAATATTAAGTGTATTGGCTCCACGGCTAGGAGATACGTCGAATTTGACCAGAGACATAGTGAACTAGGAAATCCATATGAGCCAAATCAAATTTTCTTCGGACGGGGAAGATCTAACAAATTCAAAACGCCAGCAACGTCTCAAACTGGGGTTGAGGTGCCCCGTGACGCAAAATATCCTGGTGAGTTCGCTACGACTACTCAGGATTTTCTACTAGATACCCAAGATTTGAATTATTGTGCGCGACGTAAATACTGTACGTATCTGGCGTTAAACATTGCATCGCTGGAGACGAACATGAACCTCCTCATAGACCTCATTGCATTGTTGCTAAAGTATGGTAATCTCAAGCCAGTTGATGAAATCAGTAGCAGCCAACAGATCGTTTCGAAGTTGTAAGAGTTGACTAGCAGTCCCTCACTAATAGAAGGCTTAATAGCAGTCAAAAAGGAACCCTCTACATGCCTACGGAATGTAAAAGTGCTAAGAGAAGATGGGAACAAAAACTCTAACATACAACGTCATATTCGCCATGAGCGGTAATAAACGGAACTCCGAAGTTGCAAAGTAAGCTGGTAAGTGATAATGGCAGTGCACACTCATCACCGATAACCTCTCAGTTGAAGAACAGTGGCCAACTCACTGACAGATTTTTAGCTGTCCAGTCTCCACCGAAGACAAAATGATTCGGAGTAGAAGAGACCACCGCATGGATGGAAACCTCAGAAGAAACCGTGAAGTAAATAAGGAGACATGACCTTAGACCGCCTAGAAGAGCAGGGAGCCAAAGATCACGCCCCTCCGTAAAGAGAGTGCGGAGAAGCAGGTGATTGATGACAGGACTCAGATAATACACAGGCAACTGAGATCACACCAGAGTAAGAAATTAAGTCACAATGGACTGGTGCTTGAAGAGGGAACGACGGAAATCAGACGGCTTCGTCGTACTCCAGGAAAAGAAATTCCTAAGGTAAAAAAGTAGAGAAACTACCGGCGACTGAGTAGATACATTCGCAGCGGATGCAACTATGCCCTCTATGTACATAAGAGATAAAGACAGCATTGCAACGAACACGGCGTCGTTAGTTTAAGAGGAGCTCTTCACAGTAGATGGCAACCAGGACATCTTCATGAAAGGTTCGCCAGATATTTCCAAGTCACCATCATCACTCAACAAGGAGAGGCCGCTCTGAGAACAGTGCCTTGTAATACAACGGCTTCAATAACCGCACGCGGACACATCTAAGGAACTCGTTCTGGCAGATCGCAGCTTGCTCTAGGGTCTACTGGACACAATGGTTCAGCTTAACAAAGAAATTTCAGTATTGAAAGTCTTCACGATCGAAAAGTGCACTACTGAACCCTCCACCCACCGCATCCTTGGCCCCTCAACGTTGTTCTGAGTTGCAAACAGCATGTTGATCTCATTCTCTCAAAACATTTTTAATTGATTTATTCCAACCAAACAGTTTTTCAGCAGGATTACGCAATGCCGAGAGACCGACAGTTAGTCCAAGGGCTTAGGCTGTTACAGGGGAGTGGGGAATAAAATCTGGTTATATACAACAGCTGCATAATCGAGCGGCCGTCCCGGTTTATATAGATTCATTTTGTGTGTATTTCGTTGCAGCTGAAGCAAATGACAATGGCGACGGCATAGCCGGCTTACCACAGGCAAAAAACTAAAATGCTTATATACCAATGCGCAAAGTCTTCTATCTAAACTACACGAGCTTGAGATTTACGTAAACCGAACCTTTCCAGATGTGATATCCATAACTTAAACATGGCCGTCCGAGAACCTAGACGACCGTGAAGTTGCTCTGTCTGGTTATTAATTGTTCAGAAAGGACAGATTGGGACGTCAAGGTGGGGGTGTGCCCACATATGTCAAATATGGCCTTTTTGCGTCAAAAAAGTGGAACAGTTCGCGCACAACTGAAATAATTTGGGTCACCATCAAACGCCAGGGTTACAAGCGCTCGAGATCCTGACGGTCTACCGTCCACCGAGGAACGACCCGCAATCATACGGTAGTCTAATAGAGGAATTAGAAGCTATTTCGATCCGATCCGATGTCATGATCATGGGCGACTTTAACGCTCCGAATATCGACTGGAATCTGACTTCTGTCCAAGACTCAGAATTCAACTTCGATCGCCGCCTCCTACACAACACGTCTCATCCCCAACCAGACTTCGTGAAGGACTACTTACCAACTGCTTGGGCCTTCTATTGAAAAAAACTATTGACAGCGTTGATGTCGTAAACTGTTAACTCCCTCTTGGAAAAAGCGACCATGTTGTCCTACAATGGGATTATTCTCTCTTCTCTGTACTTGATCAAAGGATCACCGTTAGACGCAACATATAGCGTAGAGATTGCAACTAAATGTATGGAGTGGAAACCATCATTCACCGTGTGTGTTCTCGAGGAGTAATTAGGATTTAAGGCTGTAGTACATGAATTCATCAACAGATGTCGCCCTAAGTCAAGAACGAAAACCAGCAGCAGGCCAAGATGGCTGAAGGGCGAACTAAAAAAAGCAAATCTTAAGCAAAAGTTGTGCGAAGCTTATCTCAGGGAGAAGGCCATCGAATCAGTGGATAGGTACAAGGCGCAACGAAATAGATTAAGGTGCCTTGTTTACAAAAGCCTTCAAGACTTCAAGAATAACATGCCACACTGTGCAGCAGAAAACGGAAAGCCTTTCTTCTACTACATAAAACAAAGCACTCGCAACAGGGATCTCAGTACTATGTTAAAAACGGATGATAGCGTTGAGCCTTGCAAGGAAGGCGAAAAGGCTGAAAACCTATCCAACTACTTTCAGTAGGTTTTCACGAGGGAATTCGATTTACCCGTTGACAAAAATAACGTTGTTGAGGTACCGAAAATGGACTCAGTGGTTTTCACCAAGGCTATTGTTTAGTAAGTACTGCTGAAGATGAAAGAAGCGATATCGTCAGGCCCTGATGAGATACCAGCCAAATTGTTGAAAGAGTTAACCATAGAATTGGCAGAACCCTTATGTCTTCTCTTTCAAGCCTCCCTTTATGTAGATAGACAGCCTCCTGAGTGGAAGACTGCGTGGATTTCACTGATATATAAAAATGACAGTCGCGTTTCCACAAAAAAACCACGGACCGGTTAGCTTCACCTCCATATGTCGCGAAGTTGTAGAGCGAATTATCAAACGCGAACTGATGCAGTTTTTAGGGCAACATATCGCCTCTCTGACAGGCAGCATGGAATACACAGTGGAAGGTCCTGCTTGACCAATCAATTTTACTGTCTTGAAGAGTGGACCCAGCGATTAATGGAGGATTCGTAGTGCATCTAGCCTATATAGACTTTAAGAAGACCTTCGATAATGTGCCGCACAAACGCCTCCTATATAAGCTTAGCCGTTTAGGGGTAAGCAGAAAGCTTTTGACGTGGATCGAAATCTTCCTTATTGGTCGATCTCTGATTGTCCATTTTGGTGATGGGCAGTCGGCGAAGGTGACGGATGTGAGCGGAGTACCTCAGGGCTCTGTTGTTGGCCCTATCCTATTCCTTGGATACATTGAGGACTGCATCCGTGGGTTGGACTGCGACATTGTCGTGTTTTCTGACGACATAAAGCCTTGGGACGTCATCCGCAGCGAGTACGATGAAGCCAATCTACAGGCAAACTTGAACCGACCCGAGAAATGGTCAGGCCAATAGTTCCTTTCGTGCAATGTTACCAAATGCAACTCCGCAAAGTGACAGAACTAGCTCTGCACAACAGAGGAAGTATTATCTGAAACACATACCGCTATCTGAGGTAGATATTCAGAGGTATCTAGATGTGTGAATAACACCCTCAGTAAAGCCATTAATCCGCTTCCTGAAAGTGGCGAAATCCGCAATGTCCAGGTTAAAACTAATCAAACGGGCATTTGAGAATTTCGACGAAGAGATCTTTAGCAAGGTCTTCGAGATGATCGTGCAGCCACATTTTGAAGTTGTCATTCATGTGTAGAGACTGTGGTTTGTCAAAGACCTGCTACCCTTTAAATAGTCCAATGGGACAACCAAGCCTGTCGGAGGTCAAAATGACCTACCTTGCGAAAGTCGATTGTCCAATATTGACCTCTTTCCCCTGGACTACAGACAATTGCGTGGCAACTTAGTTCAAACGTTTCGCATATTGTGGCCTCAGGATTTTTGCCACTCATCTGGCGACTTCTTTGAGCCGGCCACCATTATTAACTTGAGAGAACATCCTCTCACACTACGTGAGAGTGGGGCATGAGGGGACGCAAGGAATTTCTTCAGTTCGAAGGTGATTAAGGCCTGTAATGATCTGCGTGTGGATGTCGCCATGTCCTCACGCGTGGACACATTTCAGAGGAAGGTTGACTTATGCAGGGATATGTACCACCACGTCATCAGAAACTAGCAAATGTTTTACTCATTCTAACGCCTGATTAATTTGCCTTAATAGGTATACCACTGCTAACATTTACGTTACATTGTTTTATAACGTCTACGTTAAACTCCTCCATAGGACGTCTTCACGCGAACCGGTGAATCCTGACTGAATTATAAGTGTTCGTTTCCATGTAACTTGGACCATCCAAGTAACGCATTCTGATTATTCCACAATTTTGACACAACATGCATGCACTGACATACTCATACAGTGAGTGACCTATTTCATGAAATGTTGGCTGAAATTCTGAAATTCGTTTTCGATTAGGAAGAATTACTTGGTCGCGGTTGTAATACTGCTAATCCTGTGGCATACACTTATAACATTTCGGACTTGGCAGGATGTCGGCTTTTAAATGCACATCTTTACAATCTCCTTTAGAAAGCGTGCTCGGTAAAAATGACTACTTAAGTAGCATGCATTTTCCCCATTGATTTTCGATGGTCTCGGAAACCATAAACAAAAATACGCTTTCTTTTAGTCGATCGATAGAGAATCACATCTTCTTTATATTTTATACTTAAGGAAGGAGTATAATTAGGTTTTAAAAAAGTTTCTAATTATGAGGCTTTTTAAGACCTCGAAATGTCCATTCGCATAGCATCGTACCTGGCCGTTCACCACTGCTTCTCATGAAATGTACAACTTGGTCCCCATTCATTGCAAAATTTTATGGACTCTGTATGATATCTCTTTAATGGCATGGAAAAATATGTGATTTTCTTTACGCGGAACGCATGCACCTTGTAGAGTGAAATCACTAAGCGCTCATGCAATGAATGATCAGGCTCCAAATTATTCGGCAATAAGAAAACTTTTTTAAACCCTAATTATACTCCTTCCTTAAGTGTAAAATATAAAGAAGACGTGATTTTCTATTGATTGACTAAAAGAAAGCATATTTTTGTTTATGGTTTCTATAAAATATATTTGAATGTCCAAGACCATCGAAAATCAATGGGAAAAATGCATGCTACATAAGTAGTCATTTTTTACCGAGCACGCTTTTTACAAGAGATTGAAGAAGAGTACATTCAAAAGCCGACGTTCTGCCAAGTCTAAAATGTTATAAGAGTATGCCTTTAGATAATCAGTATCACAACCGCGACCAAGTAATCCTTCCTAATCGAACACGCATTTCAGAATTTCAGCCAACATTTCATGAGATAGGTCGCTCATTGTACAAATACTTCATGCTTGTTGTGTGCAAGTACTTACCTACCCTTCTTTCACGCTTGCCCTACGTACTCTGCTTCGTGACGTCATTGTTACCAATGGGTAGTTAAAGGGCGTTCACCAACCTTTCCCTTAGTAAGATTAAACTAAACTAAATAATAGCAAGAGAGTGAAACGAAATACACCAAGGTAGTAAAAACAATAGCAACAAGCAGAACACGTGGCAGTCTGCTAACGTCATGGCCATTGTCGACCTCCGGTTACAGAGTAGGTCAATGTGCCAGTGATCCAGACCAACTGACTAATTTATCCATATTTTTTAACTCTTCGTTTAACAAGATGGACAGAGGACTGAAGCTAACCTCCCGCATCGCAGGCGCGCATTGTGATCAGGTCGTTAAACTTTGAATACTGATTTTTAATGCTACTGATTTTTCCAGCTGTTCCCAGTTGGACTGGGCAATGATTGGCAACCAGCTCAAGAACTCTGCAATTTCCGTATCGAGACCACCTTTTACTTTGCCAGAATATGATGCATTTTCCCTCGGTAAGATGTTGAAGCAAGCGTGCACGGCAGGATTTATTAGTGACAACAAATTACGCGACGGCTCATTAGCTGCGTCCTGTAGCAACATAACATAATTAGCGAGTGCGAAAATAACAGTAGTTCGAATTCCTGCGGACCATCAACGCAGAAACAGCAAGGTCATGGTTTTTTGGTAATTCCGGCCAATCAATAACATTAGTAACTTAAACACACTGTGGGAAGAATAGTGGGAAAAACGTTAATGAACAAAGGAAAAGGGAGATGTGAAAATCTTGGAGCTAGAGGTTACCATGATAAAGTTAGGCTGACCACATGTGTTAAATGTTTACATACATCTGGTTCCACTCACCGCATATAGGTCGCCCTCAGGTAGGCACTGTTCGAGATGTTCGTGCCTGAAAAAGTATTTGGAAGGAAGTTTTAAGGTCGACTAAGTGACCACTATCAAGCAGGTGGTTTGTTTTCTTGCTTTAGAAGCCATCTGGGCAGATTCTCCATAAAGCTGGCTACCAGCTGCCTTTGCGTTCACCCAATGTACTTGCATCCGCAAATGCATGTGAATTAATAAACATTATTTGAAGTGGAGTGCGTTGGCAATGCATTCTTCGTCCGTGGCATTGGAGGAGTCTTAGTAAGACTACCTAATATGTGTTCGGCCGCACTGTATGTCCCTTCAGTGGTGTAACGCAGACTTCGTTAATAGCATTTAAAATACTGTAACCTTCAATGGGCAAATATATAAATAAGGGTTTTAACGAAACTAAATGCTTTGCCATTTTTGTCCGCGTAGGGTAGCTATACTTGTGCATGAATCGTGCAGGATGTCCACGCTTAAGCAGAGATTCTTTGGGGCATACAAGTTCTGCATTCAGTGTCTCTCTAGAGGAGGTGCTCCTAGTTCTTTGTAAAAAGCGTATACCAAGTTATGTTTTCATTCTATGGGTACAAAACTCAAGAAATGCAAGTATTACCCTTTCCAACATTCGTGTGGAGAACGAAACGTCTTATATAACCATCTTCCTGTCTAAGCATAAGAACTTCCAGGGAGGGTAATCGGTTGTCTTGTTCTTTTTCCATTGTGAATGTGATCTTTGCATATAGCGTGTTCATAGTAGTAAGCAATTCTTTCGCTTCATCATCAACAATAGTGAATACATCATTCACGTATGTTTTGTAGAGTGGTATCACTTTCCATTTCGAGGACACGTTTTGCTCCTGATGACCTATAAAGAAATCAGCCAAGGTAGGACCGAGAAGTCTTCCCATTGCCACTCAGTCAATTTGTCTATATAATTGACCGTTAAAAAAGAAATTGGACGTTTTTGTGCACAATTGCAATACGTCCCGTAATGTTTCAGATGACAGACGAGTGTCAGACGTATGGATACATATGAGGTCTATTGTTTCATCTATAACACAAAGTACACCTATAACTCAAGAACGCGTGGCTGCTCTATCTGCTTTGATGTATCATAAATAAATACTAATTTTGAAACCTGACAAGGAACAGGACGTTATCATTCTAAATCGCAGTGACTGTGTAACGAAAATAGAAGCAAGTTTACATTATCAAATTAAGTTTAGTTTACAAACGTCAGGAAAGGAAGAAACCAAGGCATTGGAGGATTTCGTCTGGAAAAAGGTTAAAATGTTGCTGGATATCAATCTGATGGACGCCAAAACACGCTCTGTTTAAAATCTAGGGGGTTCAATGTTAGGGGGCGCTCACCGATCGTTCATACGGAACTCACTCGTTCCGTTGTGCATTAAGGGCTCTCTCTCGAGCCCAGCCAGCAGCTGCGCAGCGGCGCATGATGTTCCACACTTCGGGATTGGGTATTGCTGGCTGACGACGGCTAATACGCCAGAAATGGCCATCCCAGTCTCCCTTGTCTTTGTCGGTAATATCATTCTGCCTAGGGGGTTCATTTATACCTAGATTTTATGAACTACCAAAACGCATAAAAATGATATGCCGTTATGACCAACTCTGTCTATGTATAATTCTTCTCTAAATAAATTAACAGAGTGGCTAGTCAAGGAGCTAGAGCAAATCCGACACCAGTTTTCTACTTACACGCTAAAAGACAGCTTCATTTTATTGAAACAATCAAAAATCGAAATATTTTTGTCAATAACAACGGAACCGGAACTTTGCGCATTTCACATTTTCAGCATAGTTAAAATGGCAACGGAATAGAGAAGGACCTCACTTAACTGTCAGTAGACTGAGAATCGTGTCATACGTGTCTATGTGTGGGGTGGCTGACAAACTGAAAGCAAACACAAAAATTGTCTGGATTTATGCCGAAAGTCTTATCCTACGCTATTGTACGTCAACGGCAATAAAAATAGATATTAAAAACTAGCAAAAAGTAAATTTAACGAATTAACAAATTCAGAGTTGAGGTGTGAGGTCATGAGAAGTCAGCGCTGTAGGCAGTGTAATTTCTACAGCAGCCTGCAAATGTATGCTAAGATAAAACTCCATATGACACGATGCACAGTCTCCTGATATAAAGAAAGAGACACCATCGCCGGGACAAGAGCTTTATTAGCATGACGTTTCGGACCTTCATGATCGAAACCATCATCAGAGACAAAAGCACATACGGATGGTTCATGCACAAAGGGTTGCAGTATTTATAGGATACAGTAGCCATGCTATCGCATACCTATGAATATTCACGGCTCTCTCCCCTTCATCAGGGATCGTTGCGATTGGTGTGATCATTGCTTGACGGCCGACATTCAAGTCGATACTTGCTGCAATTTCATCACGTGCGTTGGATGCTGCGGTAATGATTGCTCGACCATCTGATCAACCAACCCTGGCGTTGCAAAAACTGTTCACCTATGCGCTCCCCGCGTGGCTTATTACTCCGAATAGGTGAAGTCTCAGCACCAAGTATGAAAAGGGAAAGTCATTGCACTTGTTATTGGACTGAGAGCTAGTAAATCATGACTGATGCAGCTCCCGTCTCACGCGATTGTCTTCTCTTGCGAGAATTTCAGTCTCGCCAAATTTGAATGTGTGGCCGGATCTCGTCGAATGAGCCGTAACTTGAGAGATGACGTCATTTCTCCACACCGCTGCAACGTGTTCGGCCATTCGCGTTCGGAGATGTCTTCCGGTTTCCCCAACATAGTTGCTTTGTCCGCAACTGCGCCAGATCCGATAGACGACTCCAGACATTTCTTGCCGTGACAGTGGGCCTTCTGGTTTCATTACCTGACGCCTGATAATTGCCTCTGGTCTGTGTACAACTCAAATCTCAAGTGGTGCGAAAAGGGGGTTGACAGCTTCAGAAACTTACTTGACATACGGAAGTGCCCGCCAAGATTTGGTGTCCATGCAGTTAGGCCTTTTGTTCACTTTGCCTATGCACCGGTTTACGAAGCTGCGCGAGTAGCCATTGACTTTGAAGACCCGTCGGGGTATTGTAATACGGCAATCTTGTCTTCCGGCTCTCTGCAGTGCGTTTCAACACGTCCATAGAGCGTCCTTACACAACTGCATTTGTGGCCGATTGGGTGGTTGCTGTTCAAGTTCAGTACTTGCATCGTATTTGTCGCTTTCCTGAACACTTTGGTCTTTAGTCCACCACTACCTTTGCGGCGTACAAGGACACCCAGGCAGGCCAGCTGGTCGTTCTCTTCCACCTTCATCGTAAATCGAATGTCCGTGGAGACCGCATTCATATGTTTTTTGAACGTCAGCAGCTGATCCCTTTCGATAACGACGAAGGTATCATTCACATGCTGGGTCCAGAATTTCGGTCTGTGTTGTTGGAAGACCAGCGACTCTAACCGTTGCAGAACCGCCTCGGCGATGAACCCTGAGATCGGCGAGCCCATTGGTGTGCCCTTCATCTGTTCGTAGATTGTCCCGACGAATATGAAGTACATCCTGAGACATAACTTTAGAAGCTGAAGGACTTGGGCGTGCCAAAGACGATTCTCCGTTTCATCGTATTTGCCTTGTAGAAACAGCTCGATTGTCTCGATCGCCAGGTCCTAGGAAATAGAAGTTGGAAGGGGATGTAACATCAAAAGATGCCATGAAATCATTTGGATACAGGATAAAAAATTTGAGATTCTTTAATACGTCCAAGTCCTCAGATGCTGAAGTTCCTGGGACTCGTCTCTTCACTTCTATTAGCAGTCCACTTACAGTTAATTGCGTTCCTTCTTTATACCGTTGCCTTGAATGCTAACATTATGCTATAATTTGTGACTTGCTAAACGCTGGATAAAAGTGCTCATCCTGTGTAACTCTCATTCTTTGGCACTGAAATTTTAGATTAAACTGGGCGTATTGTTTTTCACTAGGTACGGGTGTTCCTTTTGCGCCTTCGCATATGCAAAACCGACACTAGGGTAAAAAAATGTTTTTAACTGATCGTATATTTTTGGCGATGACGTTTTTTCTATTGCGATGATCATCACCACGTGCTTTCTGTTTTTTCAACTATGGCGTGATTTTTGCATGATACTGATTTCTGCAAAAACAGAAAAAGAAAATTTCATAAACTTGAGTGACCGGTACCTTTGTCTACGAACTCTAATATTCTCCAATGTACACTTGAGTGCGCTAACCCCACTGGCTTCAAAAGCAGCAGTGCGAACTGTGCAACGAACGCGTGCGTCGGATTAAGAGGATCCATTATTCGTTGGAATTAAAACCATACCTTTTATGAAGTCGATGCACCCTCTATAAGGGCATACTCGGAATAGTGAATTCGCAATCCACATTTAAGCATAATCAGGGTGACATTTTACTGACTGTGCATGAGGTCTGTTAATTTTCCATATCTTTATCTCTATTACGCCATTTATATCTTATCTGGAGTGCATATTGAGAAAGCGCAACCGCTGCCCCGCCTTCGCCTTGCTTTAAGATTGTTTTTCTAAGAATACTAATTTGAGCAGATTATGCGGACTCTGCAGCATGCTAATCCAAACAGGGATACAGCGTACCGTCGATCGAAAAACAAAACTTGCCGCCTTTTGCTGAATGAAGACGGTCATTTCTAGCGCTTTTATGACTGCTTCTGTCACTAAGCTTTTGCTTCTTACTTAATGGGTCTCTGCGTTTGCCCTGCAAAGCTTAGACAGTTGTTTAATAAGCTACTAGCTTGTCCCGGTCACGCGTTGCTGTAACTAAGTTTCATGAAATGAAAAATAAAGGAAAGGGGAAGAGGCACGTTTCTAAATGGGTCCCATCTCATTTCATAACCGTACCTGCAGTTGACAAGC
This sequence comes from Spirometra erinaceieuropaei, assembly GCA_902702965.1. Classification (NCBI taxonomy): domain Eukaryota; kingdom Metazoa; phylum Platyhelminthes; class Cestoda; order Diphyllobothriidea; family Diphyllobothriidae; genus Spirometra; species Spirometra erinaceieuropaei. The sequence goes on from CACRXP010000011.1 coordinate 687,827, forward strand.
CCCAGCCTAACTCCGGCCCCTTGCTCTCAACCCTTACCCATAAACACAACCCCTCACCCACAGACCTAACCCCTAACGCCAACCCCTAACATTAACCTCAACCCTGATCCCATAACACTAGCCAGAACCCCTAACCCTACCCTCTAGCCACTACCATCAACTCCTAACCCTGGTCATAACCACTAATCCTGACTCCCAACAGGCACGCCTACGAAGTAAGGTCTTGCCCTAATATGTTCAGTTTCGCAATGCTCGTGGGTGTAAAATTTATTTGGCGCTCCATTGCCTGTGCAGATACAGGGCTTGTTCGGTTTACCGACTATTTAGCACACAGCGTATAGTTGGCCACGTGAGAAGCAATCTGTTTGCAGATTCAAACCGCACAATTCTAATGATCGGCCCTGAAATTTGATAATGGTGATTTCAAGTGCCAATCGAATAGGGAATTACAGTCGCCTAAATTAAAATAACATTTCATTTGGAATCAGTAGAATGCAAAGAATGAGGACTTGTTCACCTTTGAAAGACCGTTGTTTCCATGACGATGTTCAGTAATATTTTACCGCAAGTCGCGTGCCATTACAACGCTTTGGTTGGTTGTTATGTCCCAATACGATTATCAGCACGCCAAGTTTCAACTGCAGTACGTGCGGCAGCATCCTTGGCAGATCAAATAAATTCAAGAATTCTGTTGGATAATTAAATGCCTCGTCTGCTTCCACAACAGCGTCGACGATGGTGTATGTGACTTCCACGCTTTGAATCCTAGACTGAATAATAGAGTTAAGCCGATATACATCTTTATTCTTGGCTGCATGACTAGCTCGTTCGCTCAGTCAATCGAAATTGGTAAATTTGGTCTGAATACTAGGAAACACCTTTTCAACCAAATTTTCTCTTGACGACACTAAGTTGCTGAAGGCAAGAGGTAATGAAATGCATCCTGAAGTCAGGTAAACCGGCACCGTTCCCTTTCCAATAGCCAGCAGTTTGTGTCAGAGTATCTCAGCTGTTCGGTCGTTTTGCAGCTGTACACGCATATTTGTAGTTATTTTCAACGTCTAGAGGTGGCGCCACAGGGTAGATTATTTTAGGCAGACATTTATTTCGTCTGTTCGTGTCGATTAAGGAATTACAGGCGGTGTATGCCTGAAGTCTCCTGCAAGCAGTAGCAATACGTCCCCAAATGGTCTGCTGTTTCCGCGCAAAATTGCAGTGATCGATCAAGCGCCTCGAACGCTTTATTGTGAGCCATTATATATTCACCCCAAACAATAAATTTGCATTACTGCAGTACTTTTCCCAGGCCGGATGCCTTGGAATTGTTGCACGTAGGAGTTTCAACGGCAATTTCAAATCCGAATGAACAGTTTCTGCCGCCGGTTGGCAAGATCGCAGCTATTCTGGTCGACGCAAGAGCTAAGGCTATGTAATTTTTAGATCTAATTGCTGCCAGAAATAGTCTTAGTAGGAACGTTTTGCCAGTCCCTCCTGGCACATCTAGGAAGAAGATTCCTCCAACCCCGATATTGACAGCCCGCATTATTTGATTGTAAATGCCATTCTAATCCAGCCTCTGTTTAGGAATTTCTGGTTGCAGATACAACAGAAGGTCAACCGTGTTGTAGTTTTGCTCACGGTGCAAATTAACATCTAAAGACGCTACATCAGCAGTTCGGTTTGCTGACGACATTTCCAGTTGATTTTTGTGCACATATCCTCAATCACTATTAACGCCTCGTTGTAAATTTCTGCTGTGAAATCGAAATTTGAATTTTTCTTACGTTGTCGACGAAATATATCAATCAAACATGTACGATTTATATTCCTCCCATAATTCCGCTGGAGATAAAGGAGAACAGGCGGTTAATATGACCGCAAACAAGGCACGAATTTCACGTGGATGGGACGCGTTGCACGTGTTAGTAATGCATGCATACCAGTGTCGGTCGTTTTTCAATAAATTAATAGCCTGACATGTACTGCAGAAAGTGGCAAATGTAACGCCGCTGACAGTTCTTAATTGCTGGAAAGACGTTGGATCGACCACATTCACCAGCAGAGTACGAAGGAGGAAGCAGTCGTCCTGATTGGGATGCACGGTGTACAGTCTGCCTATTACTGTTCCCTTGAATATACCGGATTGTCCGTCGACTCACTTTCCTTGTTTGCGTCGTTCGAAAGATTTTCTACACGCAGTCAATGTGTGATACGTAGGCACTTTCGACTAAAGCGCTGTTTTTGCAAACGCGGACGGGAGGGGGTGGTGTTAACTGCATCCAGTCATCCCCCCCCCCCCACGAGATCCTCAGAGGAGGCGCTGACAGCCTGGTTATGTGGGTTGTGGGGAAAGTTTTAGTGGAGCCCAAAAGTTGCATGTCTTTTTCCCTATGTGTGGTTTCCCTAGCGGCCCATACTGCATCGGCCCAGAGAGGGGGTGGCATGTTCAAGTAACTTCAGGAGAGAGGGTGTGAGCGCGGCCGTCGGGGCGCACGTGTGTTTGAGCGGATGTCGGGCAAAGTGGCTCGGGAGCTCGATTTCACCTCTGGTCGCCTGGACAGTGTTGTAAAATCAGAGCAATGTAGGTGAGGGAGGAGGTGGCGTGGTAGGTGCTGTGCAAGTCTGTCTGACTATAATTCGTGGGCATCTCACCGATGTTGCGTCGATTCCGGGGGGCTCACGGTGGACGTCGTCGCTTACGCTGGTCGAACTGTCAGGGTGCTACCTCAGCTGCCACCGAGGAAGGTCGACTTGGCTTGTCACCAGAGCAAATCAAATATAATACTGTCCACGCAGAAGAACAAAGCTAAGGGAGGCTGGAATGGCCATTTCTGGCTTATTGGCTGTCATAGGCTAGTCGTACCCTACTTCGAGGTGTGCAATGTCTGGGGCTCGATCCCGAGACCTTTTGGTTGAAAGTTCAACGTCCTTAACCACTTGGCCACGGATTTGCCGCTCTGTCGGTTGCGATCGAGAATATCCAACAGTATAGGGAGACTGTGGCGGTCAAGGATGTGAGATCAACTTATACCACGCACGATAAATTCGTTTCGTCTAATGACAGAAGTCAGGGAGCTGTGAGGACTAGTTAATTCTGTACACAGGACAGGTTGCCGTAACTTGGCTGTTTTTTTGCAACAGAGACAAGCGTCCGTTCACCGAGTGCGTCAGTCGCGGTGTGTTGTTTACGCGGGAGTGAGTGTCTGGGTCAGCAGGAGGGGGTGACTGTCTGAGTGTTGGTCGTGTGATTGGACAAATTAGGGGAGGAATGGAGGGCGCATACTCACAAGTCCTCACGGGTATCAAGCCAGAGCGTTCGACGCCCGTTAGTTGATACCAGTTTGTGAGGGCAGCCGGGAGTCCCTGCAGCTGGATAGGAGGAGCCCCAATTCTAGACGGTGTGGGTGCTCGTGTGTCAGCGGCCTGTCAACGCTTGTCACGGCTATCGACCGGCAAAACGGAACCGGAGAAAAGGGGGACTGGAGCGGCTGCTACAACTCCCCCCCAGACACCAAACGAAGTGCAGACGTCGACATGCTAGCTAGCCACAAATCTGTCGGGCCAGTGGACGTGGCGAACAGATCGTGTACGGCGAACCGGAGGCGTGCTGTCGCCAGTAGGTGGAGGAGGCCTCACTGTCTGCGGCGGGGTACATGGTTGGAGTGAGGAATGTTCACTGTCGTCGATGTAGGCCGGCTTGACGCGATCAATGCTGACAGTGTCGGTCTCCCCTTGTCGTCCCCTTGTGCCTCAGGGCTCTCTCGAGCCCAACTACTAGCCACACAGCTACACGCAATATAGGCAGAGTAACATTACTGATACAGGCAGGGGAGACTGGAATGGTTACTTCTGGCTTATTAGCTGTCCTCAGCCGGTCATACCCAACCTCGTAACATGATTGGTCAGCACCCCTCTAACGCAGAATGCTGTCTTGAGGAAGGAGACACGATCGCTTGGGCAAGAGCTTTATTAGCCTGACGTTTCGTAGTTGCACACAGACCGGAGGCAACCATCAGGTGTCAGGTAATGAAACCGAAAAACCCACTGACATGGCTTGAGACGTCTGGAGTCGTTTATCGCATCTGGTGCAGTTGCGGACAAAGCAACTACGTTGGAGAAACCGGAAGACAGCTCCGAACGAGAATGGCGGAACGCGCTGCAGCGGTGAAGATAAATGACGACAGAAATCAAGTTGTGGCTCATTTGACGAGATCCGGCCACACATTCAAATTCGACGAGGCCGAAATTCTCGCAAGAGAAGACAACCGCGTGAGACGGGAGCTGCAGCAGTCATGGTTTACTGGCCCTCAGTCCATTAACAAGTGCAATGACTTTCACCCTCCATACTCGGTTCTGAGACTTCGCCTATTCGGAGTAATTAGCCACGCGGGGGCGCACAAGTGAACCATTTTCCTAACTCCAGGGTCGGTGCGTCAGATGGTCGAGCAACCATCATATCGATATCCAATGCACGCGGCGAAATTTGAGCAATTAACGACGCGAATGCCGGCCATCAAACAATTAGCACACCAAGTGCGACGATCGCGGATGAAGGGGGAGCCGTGAATGTTCATAGGTATGCGGTGGCATGGCGACTGCATCCTGTAAATACTTCAGGCCCTTGCGTATGAATCACCCGTATCTGCTTTTTTGTCTATGATGATGGGTTCGAGCAGGAATCTGAAAGGTTAGGCTATCAAAGCTCTTGTCCCATCGATCGTGTTTCCTTCTTCATGACCTCTTTGCCATTGGCAAGGCGGTAACACATTTTCGAATGGAGTGTTTCTTGTCATCGGCGGTTTTAAGTCTCACATGCATTTCTTTCCGTCCTGTAATGAAATCGCACGGGTATGGATCTGCGGTGTTTAAACAAGGTTTGTGTCGCAGCACTCGTTGTTTCTGCTGTTACGTTGGGGGAGTTGGATAAACCTCAAACAGCCCATGTTTGCTGTTTCCAACTTAGTCAGTTTACGCTCCAAAGGTGCTCCCCTTTTGGTTTGCCCATGAAATACCAGAGCAGAGATGGAGTTCAGGAGGAAGGAAGTCGAAACACACTGCAGCACTCCGGAACTAAAATGGTCGAACGACTAGACCTTCAGAATTTCTTTGCAACCAATGGTTATCCCAGCCATTTTATCGAGATAAGCAGGCGGCAAGCGACCAGACAGCCAAATGCGCAGCAACTCGAAGTCTAGAAGGCCATTTTCTACGTTAGGTGGTTCTCCGAGACGGTGTCTTGATTGTTACAACCCGCCAATGTAGACATAGCCCATCGACCCCAGGCATCACCACGGCGCCGTCTGATGCAACCTAAGGGCACACTACCACCCGCTAAAATCTCAGAAGTTGTCTACAATATAAATTTCAATGAGGACGACTGCAAATATGTTAGGGAAACCGCGTGGAAATTGCAGACCCGCTTACAAGAGCACTATCTAGCCACGTGGAGACTAGATCCAAACTCTTAGCTAGCAACACACATTGGACAAACTGGGCATACTTTCGATCTCCAGAGAGCTACTATCTTCGGCCGGGGCAACATAAAATCAGGACGGTTAACACTCGAGGCTTATTACTCTGATGCAAACTTCACCAACACGCATCTGGACCTTCCTGCAGCCTACAAAGTCCTAGATCCTCTCGTCCATAGAGGCCAGGACCAAGGAACCAAAATGGAATTTAGAAGGCCATACATGGACAGACCGACGACGAGCCCACTCGGCGGGGAAGAACCAGCAGACCGACTACCTAAAGAAGGTTCAATCACCTGTTTCCCAACGAAGCGGTGAATCATAAAGCGCACAGGTAAAACGCCCGCTGGCCATCGCTTAAGCGGCCGAGGCAGCGAGAAAAGAGACTAATCGATCACCATGAGACCGACCAACGTTGCATGCCAATGGAAATTTCTGGTCAACTAAATCCAATTTACTTTTTGACGATGGGGAACCGACCAAGCTCTTCGAGAAGTCAGCACCTAAATAAACCCGATCCAGTGAGCCCATCTTTTTCTTCAAATCATCAACCCGGATTTCTCAGCTTCGCCACTCTGATCAAAGATTAGGTTCCTCTGCGACGGAATCACAGGTGACTTCCATACGCCCCTCCTATCCGGCTGGTCACAAACTTTTATTTCTGCCGACCCCACTGACAGTCTTCGATGCGTGGTATATGCTCAGTGTCAGTGAATGAACTCTGAGATTGGCTGAGGCAGGAATTTCAAAAATTTATAAAACCCCGGTTGCAATCCAATCAACACGTAATGTCAAATAAACTCTAAATGTACATTAACAGAGATGTAGAAATTTCTCTCAAAATATCACTAAGTCACCGGCCAGGCCGATGCGTGAGATGAATGTGCGGCCGCAATAAGGACAAATTGGGATGGAATTCGTATTGCTAACAGGTCGGATGATGGTGATATGTGTTGGTCGTTGGCGTGGCGTCGGGAGCACTTCGGTCTGTGGCGGGGTGGTAGAAGTGATTGTGTTCGTCGTCGCGCTTTGATTGTAGCAGAGATAATGGAGGTGGCGGTGATCGACTGTAGTGAGATCCGAGGATTCGGAGTTACGGTGGTGACGGTGGACGTAACGGTTGGAGCAGGGCGGTCGTGGAGACAGCAATTTCAGTCGTCTACAGTTGGAGCGTTGGTCCCGACGAGACGGACCCGAACTTCAAATGTTCGTTGACAACGCGCCTACGTTGGGTGCTCACGCAATCCTAGTAGGACGCGGGCAATCCAAAGGGTGCAGTGGCTCCTCTGTGCGTGTATGTGTGTGTTGGGCCGCTGCTGTTGCCAGTCCCAGTGTGCGCGCGTGTATGCGCGCATGTGTGCACGACTGTGTGCATGAACTGATAAGTTGAAAAATGATTGGGTGTAAAATAATACACACAAGTTAGATATTGTTCTAGCAATATTTTCTCTTACAATGCCGTTCAGTACAGACTGCACAATTTTCAAAAAACTGACTTCTGCTTACTTTGTGCATGACAGTGTTTTGGTGAAACGCGTTTCAAAGCCAAAAATTCCGCCTTCCAGAAGAGAAAAGTGCGTCTCCGGTCTTCTTCACTCTCTTTTGACACGGGATTCATGTAGGTGAGGAGAAGAGAGTGCGGTAGATGATAAGCAATTCTACATTTACTATAAACTAATTAACGAGCAAGTCGTTGGGTCCGCTTCATCTTCCACCGGAGCACACGGTGAACATCGTCGGTAACGACGGTCGAAATGTCGTGTCATAATGTGCGGAAATCGGAATTTTAGACTACTCGGAAGCACCTCCTACAGCTGGCAGTATTTCACTACATCGACATAGTTGCGGACCCATCCTCCTGTTGGGCCTCCCTGAAAACGATCTAAAGTGGAATAAAAACCTGCTATTTGTGTCAGTTTTGCACGCGGCGTCCTGACTTTGGAAAGAAAACATAACGTCCCCCACCTTATCCTAATGTATCTGATTTCTGATGCGTTTTGGGAGATAAAGTTACCTTTCCGTGCCAAATTGCTACCTTATTCTAAGTTATTTGGTTTCTGGTATTTTTGGGATAAAGATTGATATTTTCAAAGCGAAATTCCAACTTAATCCTAGTGCATTTGATTTCGGATTTTTTGGGAATAAAGACTAAACATTCCGCCCTGAATTCCTTTCTAATTGCGCTTTGTTTAATTCCCGATACGCTTCTGGATAAAAATATCAAACACCTACGCTGCTGAGGCGAAATAACGACTTGTTCCATATTCTACAATTGCCGGTTGCTGATGACCTCCCATCGCGTCGAATACAGCGTATGCTGCGCTGTAACACTGATAGTCTTCCACGCGTTCTCGTTGACTACTTGAACTAGGACAATTTCCCTTTCCCTCGTTAGTCAGTACATCTCTTTTCTTCGCTTCCGCCCATCTATATTCGTTCGTTTTTTCTCGATTATATCTATAACTCGCCTTTCAGTCCAATTAAACAGGAAGTCCAGTTGATGCCTGTTTTGCATTACATTGGCTACTTTATGCAGTTTCTTACGTGCCCCACCAGCAAAACCCCTTCTACAACCGTTCCCCTTTTACATATGACCATGACTACCGCGTCCCCAACATGGCTGCACACCGTAACGTTGCCGGGCATTTGTCCCCTCCGTTTGAATTGTCGGAGATATGTATTTGTTGGCTCTGGGGATATCTTTCGTGGTAAATTTCCAATCTCTGTCAAATCATGAGTCTGTCAATTCAACTGCTGTGCAAAGGACAGTTTCTGTCGTAAGTGCGCGTGATAGGTGCACGACAGGAACTTGCTCCACAGTCACCACCGCATCCAACCTCATTCATGGTCGCCCTGAAGGTCCGGACAGGTCACTGGCGAATGCCAGAAGAGGGAAAGTTATTTCATATCTGATCCCAGTCAGCCTGACCGCGACCCGACACCGTCACTCGGGAAACGGGCGAGGGTTTGAAATCTGTGCATAGTCAGCGCCTATTTTTTCAGTGCAACCTTGGACTGCTTTCTGAATAAAATCTAGTTTACGTGGAATCGAACAGCAGGGCATGGGCGATAAGCGCACGCGACCTGTTAGGTCTACCAGCAACCACGCACACACCCACTTCGGATTATCCTAGCTCCGTTTTGTCATTCTGGCATTATGAGCGACAGTAATACATAATTCCAATCCCTTCGTTAAGCGTCGCGTACCATTTTTCGTCGTTTATTTAGATATGATTGATTGGGTGTTTTTATCAAATAATTATCCCTTTTATTCTTGTGCGCCTACCTGTCTTAACAGACCATGAACTAGACCCCGGGTGTTCTAGCTTTTTACGTTTCTGATTGTCTTTGGATTGCAAGACTGCCCAGCCAACATTTTTCGCCGAATTTCTGCGACTTCAGAGAGTGCGCTGTTAAATGATTACATGTTGTGCAGACTAGTAATCTGAAATAGTCAGTGGTTGCCAGCAAACAAGTTAATAACAGTTAATGACTTTCTGCATCGAACTACTTTCATTGCTCCTGGTGAGAAGAGAAAATAGTCTGCGAGAGGCTCAGAGTCGAAACACCAAGAGGATATTGGCAAACAGTCGGTACGGAGTTGAGGATTTAAAAGCTCTTGTTACGAAACTTTTCAGCTGACTATGTTAAAATGAGCCAACATGATCAGCTGGCGAAAGCCAAAACTTCGTAAGAAACTGACACGCCCAATAAATTCCGTACCGCTCTGATCGTTCGCCGTTACTAACTGGTCTTATCATCCGTCCATTATGATGTATGGGCCATGCTGGCTGTGGGTAAGGCATATTCCAGTATTAACCGGTTGTATGACACGATGCTTGACAGCACAGGTACCATCTAAAAGTCCAGACCCATGTTTCGTCGATATTCCGTCGCTGCACGAGAGGTCTATGACTTATCATGGGTCCCCCATCGTTACCTGTGTGTTTTCTGGTAGATGCTTAATTTTAAATTTGCGGCATCATTACTTCCGCAAATTTTTGTAGATAGCTTTAAGTTAATCAGTCTATTTTGCTACGTTTTATTTGAAATTTTGTATTGTATAAAATCGTAAAATCTTCGAAAGTAAGTTGTCCTTATTAAACAGTTGCTTCTCATATGCCTTCGCAGGTGCTTGACGCAATGGCTAATTTACTGTTCATATTTTTTCTTCATTTTTCCCTACATGTCGGTTGATGTCAGGGCGGGACTGACTTATGTGGATTTCTAATCGGCACATGAGAATAGTAACGCCCCGCCCAAGCAACAAAGGAGGACCTGAGCATCACTCTTGAAAGGGTAAAACATTCCCGTGTCCTAACCCCAAAAACAATCATTATATAAATCTAGATCACTGTCTTACCCCTACCCCAACCCTACTCTAAACTTCAACTCTGCAGACAAGAAGATGCGATCACTGAAACGAGATGTTAGTTGGCCCGACGTTTCGGATTCTTACTCGAACCGATCATTACGGATAGTTGCAAATAAAGGTAGTGGGGACACGAAAACTGCAGTATTTGTAATACGTAGATGCCATCGGACCACATGAGTGCTATAATTAACAGCTCTCGCAAACACTGATAGGGATCCTATCTGAGACGATTGTGGCTCGCCAATCCTCGTCCGAGTCGTTAATTACCGCAATATCATCATCCATTTTGGAGGTAGCATGATGATTTCTCGGCAGTTTTGCCCGGTGTCATCAAGATGGTTGCCCGCTCGCACCCTCCCCACGTGACGGATTCCCCTGCTCAGGGAATAACTCAGCAACGAATTTGGTATCAAGAGGTCATTGAGCTTGTTGATGGATTGCGGGCCTGAGAAGCATGATTCGTGCAGCTCGATGATCACCCGAGGCTCTTGCGAGGATGTCGGCCTCTCGAAACTTGAAAACATGACCGTGTTCCGTGGAAGGAGTCGCCACTTCAGGTTTGACGTCGTTCCTCCTCACTGTTGTTGCGTGTTCGTCTACTCGCGTTCCGAGTATTCTTCAGGTCTCTACGACGAATTTGTTTAGTCCGCAACTGCACTAGACCCCGTAACCGACTCCAAATGTTTCTTGCCGTGGCAGTGTGTCTTTCGGTCTAATGATCTGGCACCCTATGGTTGTCTCTGGTCTATGTGCAACTCCAATTTCAGGAGGTGTAAGAAGGCGGACGACGGCTTCTGAGACATTTTTCACGTACGGGTGAGCTTGACAAAAGTTGGGGCACGTTGGATTTCGTTTCTCACCCCGTTTGCGCAGGCATTGGTTGATTCAGTTGTGCGGGTATCCGTTCGATCTAAGCACCCGTCATAGGCGCTGCAATTCGCCAACACTATCCTCTACACCAACCATAAGCTTGTTCCTGAATTACCTTACTGTTAATTTTAAATGTAGACCTCAACCTTATTCTTAACCCAAACCTAGTTTCCCGTAAACCAAACCTTGATTTCGTTAAAAGTTGGCTCGAAACCGCTCGCGTTCTCATGTCCTGTTTGGATGCCCATATAAGTCAAACCTATCAACATCAGATTTTGTTTTCGAATAAGTAAATTATTACAGTGAGCTATAACGTTATCTGTGGAACGCTCTTTCCTACATACTATCTGATAAGCTGGCAGTAATTCAAATCGGGCCTCTTTATTTGCCTTTTGTTATCGTCGTAGTGACCAGGTGTTGGTTTCCCCCACCTCATTTAGCCTCACTTACGTCAGGCCCATCTCCGGGGAAAAGGTATTTGCCTAATTATCTTAGCAGGCTTAAAGTAGACTTGAAAGGAGAATGCCCATTCGTCTACAGTTTTCGCTGATGAATTCGTAATTGCAGATTTTAGTGGCATTACCATGCTCTGTTTTGATGGCAAAGTTCGCCTTTTTCAAGTGTGTTACTCAAAAGGTTTGACATGAAAGTTTCAGAGACCAATTTGGGTCGGAATAACTTGAAAAAACCATGCACGTATTAGAAACAACAGAATAGAAAAGACCGAATAATGTTTCGCACACCTCCGTTTGTCCTCTTTTCGAGGAATTTACATAAGCGACATAAATATTGTCCTAATGTCTTCTTCGAAGTATACGTTTGAGTGGGGCCCTGATAGCTTTTGGTGAGACTTGTCAAACAAAATTAACCTGCAGTGATTAACTGACTTTCGGACAAATCTTTACACATTATATGTAGTCCGCGTAATGCGTGGAGAAAGATCTTCCAAGACAATCTCAATAACAAAATTCCTGCAGCGTACTCGCTAGCCAGCTAGGCATCCTGAGAAAGGATATGCACCAGAGTAGCGACCCAGGCTCTTTTTGTGTAGGTAATTTTACGGGAACATCAAACTAAATGTTCGACGCATCTGGAAGCCTGAGTCTTTGATCGACTTGCTCTTGCCTTCATCTTTCAGGTAGCCAATTAAATAACCAATGAGTTGTCACACGGATCATGCTTAAATAGGGGAGTAGAATTAATTATTCCGAATATGCCTTTTGGGGACGTTTCAGGGGAGGATCAGTAGCCAAGCAAAAATACCCGACAGGAGGAAGGACTTAATACTAGGTAAGGTTTCAATCCCAGCGAACAAGAGACGCTGTTGTTTTGGCGCCTGTGGTCGTTAATTAACGTGTACCGATGCTATAGACAGTCTGGTTAAAGAACCTGTATGCACATGGGAAAAAATGCGTTTTGCCGAAAACTGTGCTGGACATCTGCCTCACGCAAAATACTTCACTTTATGCGAGTTTCCCTGTACTACGTGAAAAAGTTCGAATTACACAAAAAATCCCGCATACGTGAAAAACTCGAGTGTAGGCAATGATGACCATTGTCTTAGAAGAAAACATCATCGCCAAAAATATGCTACTAGTTATAAACATTTTTATCTGCCTGCCGGCCCAGCTTGACCGGGGGGCACAGACGATACGCCCGTGTTAAATGACAAAACAACACGCCCACTTTAGTTCGAGATGCGGGGTGTGGTTTTTCCCATTTTCGAGCCTGCACACCTAAAGTTTCTCCAGTGAATAAATTTTATGTGGAGCGAACAATCCCGCTCAGCGTTTAAAAAGTCATTGCTTTTAATAAACTGTTTTTTCCTAATTGTGAAACAGATTTTTATTTCGGCCTACAAGTTACTTTGTGTAAAATCGGACATTAAGGATGAAATAATCTGACTCTGGTTAAAACGATTTGCGACAGATCGACAGAAAGTTAGTTTTACTTTAGCTTGCAAATGTCAAACGAATTTTATAACTGATAGCCAACAAGTCGGTCTCGACAAGTTCATCATATTCTTTGACTGATCTAACTGACACAACATTTGATAGAACGAATAATCTGTTTACTTATTGAACAGTTGATCTAATTAACAGGCAGTGGTTTTGAGCAGCTGACTTAGAGGCGGCGAAATTGTATTGTGTCATTAAAGTTGGTTTCATCATACGACGGTGCGGGAATTACCAGCTACATCAAATCTGTTCATTTTATCTTTATGATGCAAACACTTGTCAACCCATCCTTCGCAGAATCGGCCGCGCTTAACGGCCACAGGTGAATTCGAAACTGACGTACAAGACGATTCCGCAGAACACATCAGTTAGTGTGAATGCGAACTCTAAATGACGGATGCATCCTAAGGTGCAGTTGAATTGAATAAACGACAAGGACAGCAAGAAAGGTGTCAGAAGGTCATAGAAAAGAATCCATTGGATACTGCAAAATTTTTGACTCAGGGCTGATTTCTAGAAATTTCCCACGTTCATGTACCATGGCTGAATGCGAACAAAGCATAAATATTCCAAAGCATGCTATTTTAGGTACTGCGTATTACAAAGCATTGGCCTTATAACAGACGAGCTTTAACCCCACGAATGACAGTCCTTGTTCTAGGTGTTAATCGTTGCCGTAAAATAATGTGCTACAGATTAATTATCTATTTGCCCGTATATTTTGCATCCATTACTTCAATAGCCATATAAATGTACCGGCCTGAAGAGAATTTATCGAAAGCAAACGTATGCTCGCCAAATTGCCTTTTGAATTTTACAATGGGAATTTTTGCAACTCTAAAATAATGTGCGTCGGTGGTCGTGGAGGCATGTGGATTAGGAACCTTAGCGCACATGGGAAGTAATAAAGTTCTGCTGACAATGATGCTGGTCATCTGCTAGACAAAACACTCGGGTGCGCACAATTTCTCTATACCGTTTGAAAAAAGCCTCAACATCTGAGACTCACTCTGTAATCGAAAAACACTTTTTTTATCTAATTGGTTTCGTAAAAGACGTGCTTTAATTCCACCAACGGTAGTACGTGTTTTAGGTGTTAATCGCAGCCTTATGATAAAATGCGTCGGTGGTCGTGAGGACAGTGCGATTGAGGGACCTGGGTGCACAGGGGATGTAATAATGTTTTGCTGGCAATGATGCTGGTCATCTGCTAGACAAAACACTTGAGTGCGCACCGTTTTCCTTGTACTGTTTGAACGATAATCGACAGAATCCCGGAATAACTTTGTAGTCGAAAAACAGTTTTTTTATCTTACAGTTGGTCTTGCTTGTGCGCAGGCGCAGACGATGTGCCTGTGTCAAGAGACAAAACAATACGCCCATTTAAGTTCTAAATTTAGGGGGTATTTTTTCACATTTTAAGATTTATTCACAGAACATTCCTCCGATGAATTAAGCTCACGTAGATAGACCAGGTTTATTAAGTCACTTTTTAATATATTCTTCGTAAGAGCTATAAAACTGGTATGAAATTCGAAAAGTTCCGATTCTGCCGGCTAGGCGAGGTGAGATAAACAATCAAATCCTAGGAAGAACATGCGGGTCGTGAAATATCAGCTGCAATTTTTGTTTAACATTTCAGTAAAAAGGACGATGAAGTCGTGGATCGCTGGTTCTGGATCTTATTTTATTAACCTGTGACCAAAATAATTAGACACGACTGACTGGGACCATCATAGTTTTTCAAAAATATTTATTTTATCTCCAGACTAAATCGTCGAAGGACGAACTCTGGTTGTTGTTTAAAGATTTCAGTTGACTTTAGTCACTTTCAGCCACCAAGCCTCAAACTTACGTTGGTAAACGAGCGGTAGAACGAAGTTCGTACAATAGATTGATTTGTTGTTCATTCAAAGCCAGCACAAGGCAGGAGTAATAAGCTGAGTCATTTTTTATTTTCAACTGACTCAAAGCAAACTGACAACTTTTCGCACTGACCGCGACATTGTTGCGTTTTTCGCACGAATTCAGGTTCAAGAATAGGAACATTTTCCAGTTGGGTTCAAATTTCTGCATGTAACAAACTGGCATGAGGCATCATTTTATCTTTGCTTTCATTACTAACCTATTTACGCCATTTGGGGAGGCCTTATATCACTTATTCCCTTTTCATTCATTACCTCCACGCCTTGTCCATTAGAGTTGGACATACAGTCATGTTACTGGTTAGGTTTCCGAGTTATAGGTAGAAGTTAGCATCGGAATTCTGGTTAGGATTAGATGTTTAAAGTAGAGCTTAGGGTGAGAGTTACTGTTAGGACTAGGGGTTAAAGTTTGGTCTAGAGCTAGACGTATGTGTTGCTGTAGGAATTAGGTTTTTACTAAATCAGGACTTGGCCCGCTTCTATGACCTTCCCAAGGTGCATAAGGAGGGTGCCCTCCTCCGGACCATCGTCTCACTCAAAGGTACTTCAACTTACTGATCGACAAAATGGCTGTTTCGTCGTATCAAATTTCTGACCGCAAATTTATGCACTACCCTCCGTTCATCAACATACTTCCTGGAGGAACTTAAAGGAGTAAATCTCCTGCCCAGCGAAGTCATGGTATCCTTTGTTATCATGTCCCTTTTTATTTCTATTCCGCAGAACCTGGCAGTGAGATCATCATACTACTTAAAGGAGACAAATATGATGAAACGGAGAATCTACTTGGACACCCCCAAATCCTCCAACTCCTGTAGTTTCGCCTCGAGACGCACTTTACGTTTGACGGAACAATCAACGATCAGGTGATGGGTACGCCAGGGAGTACGCCGATTTTAAAACTCATAGCCAAGGTGGCACTACAACTGTTGGAGCCGCTGGTTTTCCGACACCACAGACCAAAACTCTAGGCGCACACAGGCGTAAAGCAAGCGCATGACAACTGCGCGATCCAAAACCTGGCCAGTCAAGCCGTCATGCCCTCGGGAGCAGCCAAATGTGATAGGTGTGTATCATCCTATAAATACTGCAACATCTTGGGATTCCACTACCCTTATCTGACTGTCTCCGATGATGTATTCGAGTGAAAATCCGAAACGTCATTCCAATAAAGTTTTTGTTCCAGTAGTCATATCTTCTTCTTCGCGACTACATCCGGGAACTCGCCTTTTCGCCTCGACTAGCATATCAGGCCTAAGGCCTGATATCTATGTTGGCGTTAAACACTGGAATCAGTCGAAGGCCCTAAACGTAGGTTTAGATGTAGGAGCTCGCCTTTCAACGCTGTCAAATTCAATTAAACGCCCGGTCGCAGCCAACGCACACGTCGGATTTAATTATATATTCTTAAAACTTCCTCCGTTTTCCTACTTGCCTATCCCTGGTTTGGAGCATTTACTCTTGAATGGTTTACCAATGACCTCGATCTATAATTCGTCCGCCAGTTTCCAGTTCCCTATTTCCTGTATTTTAGACTGTTTGCCGTATTGGTATATTTAAGCAATCGATTAACTTACAATGCTTGACCGATTCCGCAAAATGTTAGCCGAAATTCTGAAATGCGTTTTCGATAAGGAAAGATTATTTGGGTGAGATTGTAACATTCATTGCTACGCAGTATAATCCCATAATTTTTCGTACCTTCCGGAATTATGGCCTTTAAACTTCTTTGCACTTCTTTGCGATCTTCTGTAAAAGCTACCCTTGGCAAAAAATTGTTACTTAAGTAATATGTACTTTCCCCATTTCTTGACGGTCTTAGGGATGAAAATATATTTGACTGAACATTCATGTGGACCAACTAGTGAAGTGTGCTCGGTAAAATTGTCAAACTATCTTTGGGGACGCACCTTGTCTTACCCTGACGTCACAATAGCTGCCTGGACAGAAAGGAAAAACAGAAGGAACTGAAGTAGATGCGATGTTTTCCAGGTTGTCGCTCAAGCAGTATTAAGCATGCTGGAAAAAAGTGACCATTGTCTTTGGAAGTCACAAGACATCTCTAAAATTTAATCCTTAATATTAGGCAGGTCGACTTGAACCTAAGTTCAGATGTGCTCAAGAATTCAATATATCTGAAGTTTGACATTGTCTGCACTAGCGTCGCTTCGAACAACCTATCGTCTCAACTGTCATTTTCGAAACGGTTGCCATCCCTTTCCTTTACATTTCCATTGCCACCCTCAAAGATATTTTCCTGATTAATTGATTCCTCAGTTATCTTTGCGATCTTGTATTTTTTCTGTCTTTTGAAAATATAGGGCACTTCGGCGGCAAGAAATTTGTAGCTGTTTAAAGTTAAACGTGTTTTATTAGCTTTTGATTGCCATACTTTTCGACTTTTGTTAACAAAATTTTAAATAAATATTCATCGGCCGGATCAACTAGGAAAAACGCAGATATATCCCGATTGGAAGTGCTATAAATTGGCTTCACCAACTAAGTCTTCTGTATGAGAAATCTTAAAAATCACTCAGTTTGTTTTTATCATAAGATTTCTAAGATATGGTTTGACATTGCATTCGGGTCTTTGCTCAGAGTTCAACTGACGGGCATACATCGTCTTCTGCCAACGAAGCAGCATCGCCAAAGTTTTCGGATAAATGAAGGATATTTTTTTGATTCTAAATCCGAATTGTTCAGCAGAAGTCAATGCTTGACTCCACAGGTCATTTTGGAACAGTAGGACGGTCATTTGTTAGCGCCAAAAACAAATTTGTGCAATACATATTTTGAAATGAAGTGTCAGTCGCTATTTATTTGGGAAAGTCATGCGGACACCTACGCAAAGCGATACCACTTTTACATGGCCTAAAATCGCGAAAAGCGAACCTTAAAATATTTTGTAAAAGCAATCCCAGAGAACTTTCCTCAGAGAGGCACTTTAATAATCAACAGACTTATTGATTTGTACGTCGAGAACGCTATGAAGCATACCACGCCTGAAGCACCATTAGTGCCAGCAAGGATTTACTGTCGAGCTCCGAGCTGACCTACTTTTGGTGTCAGATAATCTTTTTCATCAACGGCAAATAGTTCATAGCGTGCGTGATGCCGGCTATTGTGCTTTAAAGAAT
This sequence comes from Spirometra erinaceieuropaei, assembly GCA_902702965.1. Lineage (NCBI taxonomy): Eukaryota > Metazoa > Platyhelminthes > Cestoda > Diphyllobothriidea > Diphyllobothriidae > Spirometra > Spirometra erinaceieuropaei. The sequence continues at coordinate 705,563 of CACRXP010000011.1, forward strand.
TAGCGTTACATTAATTGGTCGAAAGAAAACGAAGGCATGATTACGGAAACGGTAGCTTTATGGACCATAGCTTTCGAACACGAACGGGAGTTCATTATCATAGAATGTCCGAGTTCAAAGCTAAGATTAATAATACTACCGTTCCAGTGATCATACCTTCGTCTTCGTTTAAACAAGGACCTGGGATGCGCATTTTCTATTTCATTCGTGAACATCTGTTGTGTTTATAAAGTAACCCTCTGTAGAGAAGTGCTAGTTAAGTGCCTTAGGAGTGACTTGGGAAATACTCAGATCCAACAGTCTGCGAAGCCGCTGGTAGTAAAGCAAATAAAACACGTTTATTTTGTTTGTCATAAACATATGGCAGTAAGTTCGGGATAACGGTTGCCGTTTATGCCCAGTTTACTAATGAAAGCAAGTCTCGCGATATGCACACTTTCGGCCCTACCAGTGCTCAAGCAGGAAATTTGCCGAGACAGTTATCGTTTTGATCCTGTGTATCTCTATCTATGTAAGAGGGCAAAATGTTTCAGGAACGAGAGTCAATCAGCACTCCTCCCTCGCAGATTGTATGCAGATGGACAGAGCTCGGACAGCAGAAATTTGGACACACGCGCTTGGGGCTGAGAATCTTAATGGTGGGCACTCGCCAGAAGAGACGACTTCTTAAAACTACTAATTGAGCTGCCTCTAAGATGTTTCCTCTCAGTAAAAGCATATCAACAACTCTGTCTGCCCTGATTGGTGACTTGAAAACTTTCGTGTTTGTTTAACTATCCCACTTGACAGGTGCGCATATCGTTATATCGGTCATTGGATCTGAATTTGGTGGATTATACCTTGTAGTGCCTTCATGAAAGAAAAGTATTTTCAACTTATGATTTATGTAGATAGCCTTTTTCTTCTTGAGGATTTTCAGGCTGCATATGACCTTCAGTATCTTTCGAACGTTAAAGTATTTCTCAACGTCAAGTTTAATTGACATCGCAGAATTCGTAGAGGTTCCGATAATTCGTTCATGTCTGATAATGACGGTTAAAAGGAGAATCAAAATAAGGTCACTAAAAGCCTGCGGAAAAGTTCGGTTTACCTTAACGAGACCTGGAAATGACTATATGTGATAGGTTTCTTTGCCTTTATATCCGGCGTCAACAAAGGAATTTTGCCATCACACCTACAAAGGAGCGTCAATAAGCCTTCACAATCACAAAGGTACAAGGTTTCGCAAGTAAACACTAAATCTGATCTACAACAAACCCGGGTGAGTTCGCTGAAAGGTGGCGAGTCATCTGTTGACAAGGTAACGTAAGACAAACCAACCTACTTGGGATTAGCATAGACTGATTTCTTAACAATCTAAAACGAAACGTTTAAATTACTGGTCTGTTTAAAGCAAAAAATGGAATCAACACTAATATATACTTTAAAGCCTGCTACTAAAATCATGTAGAAGCTTTGTCCTTGGCATTGCACTAGCTGTAAAATTGGCTTGCTGAGTAGTATCTCTAGTTCTTCTGTCGATTCATTAAACAAATCAGTAAAGACGTTTGTAATTTATTCACAATAGGCCTGACCTTTTGGAAATTAATATGAGAGAGGCATGACAAATGTGTTGGACACGGGAAAATGGACCTCCCTAGTACCACAGGTAGCCACGCGCAACACTCCTGGGGAATTTATTTTTCCGCGTTTTGTCTTTACTCCAAACCCTAACCACGACTTTAACCCTAATTTTTCAAACCCCAATACTAGCCTCACCTTGACTTTAGGACAAGGCAATGTACAATGCGGGGGAATCCATATTTCGGTCCCTAACTGGTTAACGTTTGATGCATACTCAGTCCTGAATCTTTGGTCGCTTTACTTTTACCTCCCCCAACGACCAGGAATGTGTAGTTCAGTATGAACGAAAACTCTGTTTTTTTTCCTGATATGAAAGTCTGTTACTGTGCACGGACATTCTCATCATTCGATAATATGTATGGTGGCCATAAAGACTGTTGGTTAAACGACCTGAATATACAAAGTACAAATGGGAGTTCTGCCAAAAGTAAAGCTGCTTTTCTGTTGGGTAAAGCACGTGAAGCCACCGAATACCTGCTGTATTATTTGAAGAGGCATGCAAAACCCCAGACTCTGGAGATTTGTCGTAAAGATCTAGCCATACTGCGCTTGGTCCTTCTTGAGCAACTATTTTATGGGCATGGCCGTATTTCGCCTAAATTCTCCGACTTTATGGTTTAAATCAAGGGTTTGGGATTATCAGTGGATTCCATCGTTCTACACAAGCTCTTGTTGCACAAAGTTGGGCGGGACGTGAGATAGTTCGGTCACCACAAACGATGAATTACAATGAGCCGTTAAAATATTTTCCCTCAACAATCAATTAGCCATTAATCGGGTCACAGTGAAAATGTAAATTCACAAATACAGAGAACGTTCATGGTGAGACAAAGTGTGGTCCCTGAATACTAAAAAGTCTTTGTCACCTTACAATCGTAGTTATCCCCGAGCTGAAAATTAGGTCAGTGTTCAAGCTAAAGTCGTTCCATTTTAGTGTAACATTGCACAGTCTGCAACGTACGCAGGGACCATTAGCCTAACACTGTTCCATGTAGACACCACCATTTTAGGTATGTTATGTTTATTGTCTCGATAGTCATAGGTTGACCTCCAGATTTACAACAAAATCAAAATAATTGAACTATTTATGCTTGATTTATGGAACTTGGGGATAATAAAATCAGTCAGCTTATGGCGTGAACAACAGAGCTTTTGGCTTAATGGCATGAGAAACCATTGCAGCAGGTCTAAAACGCAGATATATCCGATATGGCAAAGGGGTATGATAAATAGGTTGGTGCTTACCCTCCTGGTATGCCTTATAATCTTCAGCATATCTATTCCAGAGATCAGTGGTTACGTGGCCCCACGTTCACAATTTAGGTTGAAAATCAAAAGCATGTTTCTGGTTGAGCTGTACCAATGATTTGCCATATTTATGTGACTTAATTCTTGTTTGCCTTATCTTTGTCAATATTCCTGTTAAACTAATGTCTCGTTCTTATGTAGCCACACGCGTGATATGTGGGTTGAAAATTCGAGGCAGAACATAATAAGCATGTTCCCTGCTGAGCTCGATCAGTTACGTACCATATGTATGCAACTGAATATCCCCCATAGAGAAGAGCAATTTACTATGAGCTTATGGTACTGAACTAGTCGGTCACTATATCGAAGGAATATTTGCAGGAAATTATTTCTTATAGGAATGGTCAGGAGACCTTTGTAAGTTATTTCAAAGGACTTTCGCTAAAGTTACACTATCGATAAAGTAAGTTTTATTTGCACGCATTTTGAATTTCAAATACACAAACGAATTCACGAGGTAGCTTGTATTACATTGTGTTCATGATACTAAGTGATTTTGCAGTTCGGAATTTTGAACACAAAAATTTTAGTTGCGCACAGCAAGCTCCTACGTTATTAGTACATTAATATATGGCCGAATCCTGGACCACAGGAGAACGATAACGTGCGTATCACCTTGTCCTACAATATCGTGAATGTCTGTAAATGGGGTGTTCTTGTTCAGATTTAATGTTTCTAACATAGTCAGAGGTCTAGCACAATAACAAACAGTAAAGAGAAACGTATTTTATCAGTTAGGCTCCAGAAACCTAACGGTTGCTGCCCATTTTTTAAAAGACGGGGCAAATTACTATCCACTTAGATGGACATCGTCGATGCGTTCTTTGTTGCGCATTGTGACGAACGTTCACCAGATCTGTAGACCAAATACCTAAGAAATACAATACTCCCCGCAGTTACCTAATATATTTTAACGATTGAAATCTTTCATAAGTTAACTTGGCAATGTTGCCACTGACTTACGCCTTCGTTAAATATCTTATGCATTTGAAATGCGCTGAAGCGCCGGACAACCATGTATGCTTCCTGCTTGCTTGGCCTACATACTCTGCGTATTTCAAACTGCCGTACATCACGGATTGATCTTAGAGGCCAGGTAAACCATCCATTCAAATTGAAAATTGGTTGGCCGCGCGATTCGAGAGGGTGGCAATGTCTACTAATTCAAGCGAATGGCAAGCCTAATTTGGATAATCACAATAATAACAGCTAGGACAAGAACAGTCCTCGATTCTCATAATTCATTTTAAAAATGTTTTGTGAATGTGTCCTATTTTGTTTCTATCGTTTGCATGAAAGGGTTTGTCGTTTTAGTAGAAAGGAAATATCGACAGGGCGTCATAGCATATTTACCGTTTGTGGTTCATGCCTGTTCAACAATAAACGTGCTTAGATCTGTAAGTCCTATATTTGTCATTACTGTATTTGCAAATTCGAATAATCATACACCGTTAAGGACTCCTTGCATTTCCGTCACACCTTTTCCCATTGATACTTATGATCCCATTTCTGCACTTAACCTCATCCGAGAAAAAATTCAGATTTGATACTCGTTTTCTTTATGTCACTTACGCTTAGAGCCGTCTCCATGGACTACAAGTTTCTTTAAATAGATGCATCTGCATGCCTTATCTAAGAAAAAAATTTTGCTATTGATATTTAAGGTTGAAATAACAAAAATTGCACTCACTTGCACGCACTTTGGATACGAGATGTTTTTTTAACATTAGAATTTATCTGTTGAAGTGGCGTGCGCATGTGGTGGCGCTCGAATAAGCTCCCCTATAAAAAGCGCAGCTTGGGGAGGCAAAATAGCTTCTCGCCATGCATAAACTGATTGTCTGTTGCCTGCTTATTGCGGCCGTGTGTGCTGCTCCTGCACGTGAGTCGAACATGATATGATTTTGGTTTTCATTTGCCTGGCATGCACTACCATAATAAGTAAAAATATCGTTCTCAAAAACGTATTAGCGGTAAAGAATATTTTCCTAATATAAACGACTACTGGAGTATATTTAAGTTTTTAAATCCAGTGGCACCTGAGGCAAGTAAGAGGCCGACTTTTGAGATGCAAGTTAGATCACTCGAAAACTGTAGCAAACAGATGTGTTGTCAGATGTTCCAGACAGTCTTAAGTCAATTATTTAAAACAGGAACCAACAAATTTCGTGTACGCTTACGGTCCAATATACGTATTATCGAACCGTTATGCAGTCACTCGGTGTGTGATGTTGAAATAGCCAGTTTTGACTTAAGGTCTGCCGTCAATCAGCCACTGGCTCATTATTGGTGTGTCGAAATAAGATCCAGTTTTATAAGTCCCCGCATTTAAGTAAATTCTTCAAAACAGAACAAATAAGCGTACGTTTCGACAAGAATTCTTGAGGCCACGTGTCCGTTTACTTTATTTATAGTGTGTTCCATACAATGCAACGTAACGCTTATGTTACGGCACACATATGACCAAGAGATATATTATTAACGAAACTTCCATTTTTATAGCGTCCACAACTCCGAAGGAGGGAAGTACGAGTGCGTTTATATGTTTGAGTTCTTGTACTTCAACCTGATTATTTAAACTTATGTTGGCATCGTTGCAATATTAGGCAGATGCCGAATTTAAATCTAAATAGGCAGATTATTATCATTGATATCCCACCATGTTTCAATGGGATTTGTGTGAACATATAATCACAAAATGTCATATGCTGGTGGAATCTTCTAACTTTCCTTAAATTTGCAGTTATCTACGGTGAAAAAAACAACAAATAACAAAAAATACATAAAGCATGCATAGACCTATTTGTTTTCGATATTCAAACATATTTCACCTACAACCCTCTTTGCCTTCGCATTTAGGTGAAGAAATTATGTTGAACGCTATTTTTAGACATCAGGACTCTCTGATAAAGTGTTTTACCAGACTACGCAATCTTTACTGCTCAAAACCTGTCCACATACATATCTGGTCGTAATAAAACTTAAACAACCGTCGTCTGCTGAAATATAAGAGCGGTTTCGTTTAAAATTAAGACTTGAGAGCTCTCAATTTAGACACCTACGTAAAATTTACAAATCCTATCTTAAATCCCGAAAGATAATGACAAGACATGCTTTGCCTAATTTCTCATCACTCCTTTAGAGAAGTGATATATTTCAACGTTCTGTACACTGCACTTAATTGTCGTGTTAGCTAGACGTTCAAGTCAAGGTTAACCATAAATGGCAAATTTACTTAACCCGTCGCACACAACTCTGTTTCTGCGCACAAAGAGAAATCTTTTAGCAAGTCACTTCTAGACATTAATTAAAATTAAAATGTATCGATAATTATCCGATGTTTTGGCAATGTCCTTTCTTTCCGCAGTGGGTTATGCCTGATTGCTTTAAAGCAAAAATGTTGTCTCTTTTAGGCGATGACACACCTAGTAAGTTTTGTCCAAACTACCTTATTTTTTATTCATATAAATCCGCTTCCAAATTTTTACCTCAAGTAAATCTGCAACTAATGTGGAGGAGTTTACCAGGAGACGTACATCGGCAGGCAACTCTGAAGACGCTAAATAATTTGTATTCAGTCACGCCATAGCAGAATATGTCCAGACGACCTAAGATATATATAGCTAAAATCATATCTCTGCTTTACAATGCAGATTACTTTCAGTTCCCTAAGGCAACCGGGTATAAACAATATTGCTACACATGGAAACTCAGACAACAGAGCGCGCGTTCTCTAGACTTTTTAGAATTCAGACGCATGACGACGTTTTTATATTTTTAATTACAGAAAACTACCCGTTGACTCTACTCAAAAGTTAGTCACTTAACGAATTTGCATAACTAATATGTTTGTCTATAGGCACGTTAATATTAATTTCCAAAGTGTTGTATATTAACATGCCACCACTTTTTGTCTGTTAGGTGTTTGGAGTCAGCTGCGTAAGGACTCTTTAATATACATTTTCCGGTCACTAGCAATTGGTTGTCGTTAAAACCATATATACGGTTGCCGAAATTGCGTCTCTATGTTCATAAATAACTAAGCTGAAGATTTAAGAGCAGTAAGACGGTTTGCGGAGATGAGAACTCATCCATAGCATCATGATTAGACTTAGTACTTTCAATTTTCTCGGAATGATTATAAACCACGCGGTCAGCTAGGCCGCATAGTTTTATCTACATTGCGTCCATTTTTTAATTCAGATGGTTTTACTTAATTTCTTTCAATATTTCTTAAGTTGCAAGACTTGAAAAACTCGGAAGAGGTAGGAAGGCCTTTCAGTTCTGGCTAATTTAAATTCCAACTCCACTATGTCAAATAAAATCCTACAGAAAAACAGAAGTTAAAACGTTTCAATGATTTTTTTCTAGAAAGTCTATTGGACGTAGGTAAGTCAAATGTGTCGAGCTAGGTATTTAAGAGTAAGTACAAATAGACCCGAGCCAGGTCAGAGTTGAAAAACAAGTTCGTTGTATTTTGGAATTATAGTAAAATGCTCCGCAGTATAAAATTGGGCCTGTCATCGCCTGTTAATTTCATTCACTTTGGAACTAGTGACTTTCAAGTAGTGATCCAAATGCTATCTCTACGCAAAAGCGTCATAAAAGCAAAAATGCGATCAAAATGAAAATGACATGGGCAGCAAGCGAATTAGTGTTGATGGCTTCAGTGCGTCTAAATGCTAGCTAAACGCAACACACTTGCCGCACTGCAGGTAATATATAATGACGTTTTTATGAATAAATAAAATGCTAAAGCAAATTATCAACCTCCGATATATTAATATGCAGATGAGTACTTACGCTTCCACTAATCGAATATCGGACCACAAATGAAAAACGATGGCATATCTATCAATGTTGTTATTTTGCCATTTTCCGCTAAAATTTAATGGGTTTTCTGACTTTTATTTTGCAGCTACGGCTTTAATTCAATTTGCAAAAGGCAAGTCCCAGCAGAGCGACCTTGATTTTCGACTGGTTAGAAAGCTGCAGACTTTTAATACAAGTGTTTACATTACGTCTATTCAATATAACACTATGCTCATAATACTACTGAACAATGTTATTCACAACGGAGAAACTTTAATATTCAGATAAAAACTGGGGTACGTTTGAACAAATAATATATTTATTTCAGAAGGTGAACAGTGCGTTCATGTATGGTTTAACCGTTGTTTCATTAATTTGGAAGTATATTTTAACGTTAATTTATATTTGTAGTTACTATTATTTTAGGCAGTTCGATGTTTTAACCGACTTGATGTAAACAGATTTTACGTTGCACGTATTGCACTAGTCATAATTCAGTGGAATCCTAACGCAGCTTTACTATAAATTTCAGAAAATCTTATATCCAGCATCCTCAAAGGTAAGGATATAAATAAGCCGGCATGGCCACTCACGCTTTTTGCATGACGTTAATCCATCCTATCGTGTCCACGGAAATTTGCACTGACAATCCTCTATTGCGGAATCTGCCACTATTAACTTGCAAAAGTTCGCCGGAATTACATATAATGATGTCATGTTAAGTTGAAAGCTGGTAAATGAACACACTGTTTTGTTTATAAATCACATATTTTTGGCTGAAAAAGAATTGTTTTTGCAGTTGGTCAGATATGCCTAGAGCAGGAATATCAGAAGTCACTTAATGTACACTTCCAACGTGTATCGCCATACCCTTTCAACCTGAATATCGGAAAGTATGCGCTTATGTTCCGCAAGACTCTAAGTCAGCAATGCTTATACAAACATATAACACCGTCTGCTTTTACGCAATAACGAACTAGAACATGAAAAGGTAATCTTTAAAAATAGGGATGTTGTGTGCAAATGACCAGGCATCTTGTGCACTCCGTTAGAGTTAGTTAGATATCAAGCAAAAACGCTCGTCACTTATTCAACTTACGAAGCTGCTGACGGCTCCTCCCTTAAATAAATTATATCCTCATTTTAGGCAAAACCCAGGAACTTTGTAAGAATATACCAAGTTCTTTACGTCAATGTCTGTTTTAAACCGTAAAATTTAAACACATTTATTCGGTTTACCATAGTGTAACGAAACTCAAGTTATTAAACAAGCTGGCACAGTTATTTTTCAATGCCAAAACAAATTATTCGAAATCCGCAAAGACGCCTATTTATGACAAACTGTTATTTTTGCAACTTACAGGGAAAGAATACATACAAATGAAAAATCGTATGTCAAAGCCAGCAAATTTCATACAGTGATATTTCGCGATTATCATTTTCACTTCATGTGCTTTTTATTTGTCGAATCGCCATTTTCTACTTTTGTCATGAATTTTCGCGGGTGTATAAAAGTACGCATTCCTCCAGCAAAATTTTAGGATGTATTTATTGCAAAGCTGAATAAGACGAATGAAAAAGATCAAACGTACTTCGCAAATACTTCTTTAAGTCTTTTGATTATCACTGCGATAAAACTGGCTACTATACCATTTTATCGCATACAATAATACAAGTTTGCAAGTTCAGTTTTTAAAGATAGTCCTGCTCACCTTTTCTTGAAAAGGCTCCAGTTTTTCGTCTTTGGCCTCAACTGGTCCTCACGGACACAGAAAACAAATTTTCCATTTTGGAAGGCATTGACTTAATCTTTGATCTCGTTTTCTTAATGCCTCTCCAAAAACCAAACATTTGCAAACAAATTTCCACTGTTTTAGACACTCAGAATCATGTGAATTTTTCTTAGATATAGGAATGTCAGTTTACACACAAAGGGCCTTGTATCTCGAGAAGCACTCCCTTCAAAATAAGTGTATTATATCGTTGTGCAAAAATACCGACCGCCTAAATGTTTCCTACCTAAAAATTTTCAATAAGGCGAAACTCTTAAGAGCTGTACTACTGAGGTCAATCGCTGACTATCCCTTCCCGGGAACATAACAGCATGCATTTTGAGAAAACCAAAGTAGCTTTGTAAGCGTGAGCACGTTCGTTTCTTCATTTTCTGTTGCACTAGGTGGCCTGATGAGTTTTAAATCGAAAACCAAATCAGTGTTTTCTGATTATCAGTATAAAGCCGAAAATCGACTTAATACTCAAAAGGAGTACCTCCGAGATAAATACTCACCAGTTTAAATACAAACTTACAGTGTACAACTTACAGAAGAACGTTTGTAGAAATGAACCGGAATGTAATTGTTAAAGGCTCTCATGTACTGACATTTGACGATCGTTTTACCACCGAATATGGCTTTTTTGTCGTGTTCTTGTTCTCGAATATTTTGAACGACAAAAAATCACAAATATAATTGTACGTGCAGTCAGCAATTAAAAAACGTTTTTGTCGCTTAAACAGCTACATGGCATTGACAGGGCTTGAAACTGTGAAAGATATGATAAACAGTCACAAGATCAATAGTCTACAAACTGTTTCCGAAGGCATCGTCAGGAATCTTGAATCTTGCTATTCTTTTCATGTGTTCGAACTCCGTCGAGGCAATGTAAATTTTACTACTAGACGGTCAGTTAGATCAACCTAAGCCGAAAGCTACTTTATAATTCCTGTATTGTTTAGAAGCATGAAATATGTGACCGCTCAGCCAGATGCACAGTTAATAGTCTTCGAAGGGAGAAGTATTCTAATAGTCGGAGATAGACGTCACTACTCGATAGGCAGACAAGATGGTCAAATGGGAAGTGGTACGAAAGTGTCAGATATTTTTTAACAATACTGGTTCCTATAATTCCGTTCAGTATGGATTACATAGTATTTCAAAAGCGACTTAAAGCACACATCTGCATGCCCTTCTTGTGGTAAAACGTCATTTGCAGCATGGACTTTTGCCTTTTTAGAAAGCAAAACTACATTACAATTTATCAAAGGTAGCTCTTAACCTTTCAGTTAAAAACTCAAGGAAAATAGCTCGCAATCAAACTAACGAAACATACTTAAAATTTAGCGAATGGAACGGACATAGGTAAGTAGCTATCAATAGAGCGAATTTTTTGAACAACACAGAAAAATGCTTATCATGTTTAAATTCTAGCCCTGGAATTATTCAGGATTTTTGGAGGTAATTTCTTACGAGTTGACCTTCGATCACACAAATAAGATAAAACTACCGATGGAAAAATGAGAGTCTACTTATATTTTCAGCTGAGGGAGAGGACCTGAGTAAGCAAATCTGCCCATTCTGCTTCTATAGCCAAGAAGATATTGAGATCAATTTTCGTCAGCCCGTTTAGTATTCTGAGGGATTAGTTAACCTTCATACTGTCTTTTTATTGTCAGCATCGGTGTTAACAGCTATCTTGCAAGGTACAATTTTGACCATGTTTGGTTTTATTGAAAGACATCTTAGATATTTCGCTCCTAGCATCCTTACCCTTCGCTGCATGTTTTTAGACCCACTGGCGAAACTACGTACGTCATTATTTGTTTCCAAATCCAAACGAAATATGCCATACTAAGACGAAGTTATTCAACGATCATTGTATTTGGCGTGTACAGTTATGCCAGCAGCGCAACAAAATAGCAGCAGAAATTTTCTTTTTATTTTAGTGCGCACACTGTTCAAATCATTGACCGGTATGTGACATTCAGTGTCCTGTTATCAATTCCATATAATTGCGCCACGTAATTCAAAAGTTCTGCTCTTTCGTGTATTCATGTTAATGCTCCCTAGATGAGGTGGCAAAAGCGATAGTTGGTACGTTTTCACGTTTTTCGAAGAATCTAAAAGCCATTTTGTCAAACAATTGCTAGACTTTTCGTGCATTAAATTCACATGTAGCTGATTGGGGCTTTTCTGACACTTAGGGATTTTAACTGGCATCGGTACGTTTACTAATTCAGTATCATCACAAACTACAAGCTGCTTAAGTCCGTTGAAAATGCGAATGCGTAGTGCATTGTTTTTAAAATAAAGGAACTTTTCAATGACAGTCCCTATTCTAAGGTTGGCGTGACTCTATTAATGGTGTTACCCTGCGGTTAGCGCAAAACAAAACTGATCGTGTTACATTTAAAAGTAAACGTGTCCACAGAGTTCCTCATGACTGCAATCAACCATCGCTAAACCGCTTAGTCTATATAAGCGAAAAAGATCCTTCAGGTTTATTTAATTGGCAAAACGGATATTTTTGATTTCAACAAAAACCATAACTAAATAGGTATCTAAACATTAGTTTGCGTTTTCTTTGGACATTTAGTCAAATTGGCTGTGAAACTCGTGATAAGTAAGTTCGCACAACTCTGTATGTTGCAACAGTCGGGAACCAGACCGAAGCGTTAATTTATTTTCCACTAAATGTTAGATAAATAGGAACGATTACTAGTCATACGTTAAATGTGGTTCTGTGTTTCCTTTTTCAAGATCCCCAAGAGAAATGCAAGTGAAATCTAAATTTTTATTAGGCATGAAGTATTAAAAATATTTTTTTTAATTAACAGTTTCCACTAATTTATTTCTGTACGATCCTATAGATGAACTATCAGCAGTCGTTGTTAAGCAGTCCATATAACTTTTTGAATTTTACCTCGTGATTTAGGGTCAGCGTTATTTAAATTCATGTCAGGTAAGTTTAAACACAATTGGATTATTTAAATTTATGTTGACAGCATCTTATCTTCCTACTCTGCCTTCACAGACGACATTGTGGCAGTCGGTAATTCCACATTAAATTAAATGTTGATGAGTGAAGCAAATCATGCCACGGTTTTGAAAATCAAGAATTATTTTTTTCCCATTGAACGTTCTTTTTTAGTAAAAGTCTTTCTCCCGAGCGTCTTCGGTTAGTCAAACCGTATTTAACGTAAACTTTTTGCCGACGAAACGATTAATAAAATTGCCCAAATAATTAGCACTATTATAACATTCGCAGATAAACTAAAAGCATGCCTTAGTTCTTTACTGTGCCCTGTTTATATATAAAATACAAATGCGACTACCTAACAGTTATCAAAATCCCAACATATCAAGACAAAACTCATTTCCCACCTCACGTTTATGCCATCCGCCAGTCACTTCACTATATTGTTTTTGACAATCCCATGCATTTTGAATTATCAGTTGTAACTGAAGAATATTCCTGCATTTGGGTACTGAATTTAGAAACCTGAACGCGGCCCTGCGTTCAATGTTAGGAGTTATTCTTTAACATTTGGAGTAGATATTATACAACAATATTTTGCATCGGGCTCGTAATATCTCCAAACGCTCCTTTTTTATTTTTCTGTAGATAACTCAATCGTAAAGTCTTGGCTGGGTATGTTAACTAACGCCTAACCTAAACGTAGTAACAAAGACCTGCGAGTTTTGCGGAGGTCTCCGCACTTTATATATAAGTGTGCCGAATGATCAAACAGATAATAAGAGTGCAGGTCCCAACGTGTATTTGTTGTGCCGAAATTCTCTCTAAGTTCGGTCTTCGTAGGCATTTCTCACAAGTACTTCAAGCGGCTGTAAATACGAAGTACGTCTGTGCAAAATTGTTCAAAATCCTAATTTCATGTGCGAATAACATAAGTCAAACCATAGAGTCTATTGTCAGTTCGGGTACTTTTAAAATACGATGAGCTCACCAGTGTTAATGCCCTCACATTTATTAAAAAATATCCTGAGAATGGCCTCTTTTAGTGCTTGTGAGGTTTTACTGTTACGCGTTTTGATCACATGTTCTTATATAATTTGCCTAAAAAAGAGTTCTTCAATCATTTTCAAAATCGGAGTCTATCAGAAGTCGAGACTGAACTAATGAAATCAAGTCGTTTGAAAAACTGATGATAACTGCATTTTATCTAATTATTATGAAAGAATATTTTAGAGGATCTGAATAAGTCTCTTAGTATAGTGCGAAATATTGCGTTGTTTCCTTTAAATTCACTAAAATGATGGAGTCAGAACCACACTATTTGCGTCACTTTCGTCTTTATTCTATAGCGAATAAGTGTACAATGCGAAGTCCAAGTCCTATTTATGGTGACGGTAAGGGGTAACGATGTCGGAAAAAGGATAGGTCTCGCGCCATGACCCACTAGATAAAATAGTCAAGCACACTGAATTCTGCTTATGAAAGCCATTGACTTGGGTTTCAAGAGTGATGGGACAGTAAAATCTGGCTGGTCCTCTTGGCAAATTGCAAATGAATCGTGTGGACTATTTTAAAGCGCGACGTATAGCAGCCCGTGTCTTCAAAGTTGTAATAATGAAAAGGTAGAAAGTAACTGGTGATTTGCTGTTGACGTCTTATTATTTCTTTAAGACAGTTCGAATATTCTTCTGAAAAGTTATTACTCTTTATGTAATTGGACGCATTTTGCTAATCAATGCACTAACTACCGCTGTACATTACTCCTAAAGGCAAAAAGTAGAACGGCGCTGCGTAAGTTCGAGCATTTCTTTACCGTAACGACTGTTTACTGAAGCTTCATACACTCGCCATATTTGTGAAAGTCATAACTAGAAAAAACTGAAGCGTTATTTCGGAAGCCGCTTGTGCCGATATAATATGTTCAAAGATACGGCCGCTTTGTAGATAGTTTTAAAGACAGTTGGATATAATACCCCCTAAATATCAGACGCAGAGTTTGCATAACGCCTATGTCGTGTTCGTACGATTAGGGTTTTCCTCAACTTTATTGCACGTTTACTTGGTACATTTCCTAGCTCCTGCATATACCGTTTTTCATGTATTGCATAATTTATATTGGCTGGGCAGAAAATATGTCGTATTAATTCGTAAAATTCTAATGCCAGAGGCATCTACTAAAGTCTATATTGGAAATTTTTAGACCCAGGAATAAAATTTGCGATCCAATGTCGCCAAACATTTGGATTCTAAATTCAATAAAATAATCAACACAAGATTAATAATTTGACATTTGTAATTTTATTAAAAACTTCAAATACATTCATTTTCGGTAATTTTCTCGTCGGTTTGGGCTTCTGCTATTTTCTAAAGTGTAAATTCTGGATTCAAATTACCCTTGTACTTCTGATAGCAATTTTGAGTGACATTCGATTAGATGTATGATAAAATAATCAGAAAAGACTCCAAAGGTCGCTGATTTTGCAAATTAAGGACCTTGGTTTGTATATCGAGTGGATCATATTCTGAGACCTTTGCCAAGCGGCATTTAATTCCAGTGCTGTAACAAAGTTCAGTTTTCTGTTCCAAATACTATGCTTAACGAAAAAAGGACTCCCATAGCTTACGATTGTTAAATAAAAACTAAATAATTTAATAAAGTGAAACAATTCCTGTTTATATTTTTCCTTAACAGAGGCAAGTAATAGCAGAATGCCTAAATGGGGAATACTAGTTTTTAGTAACCATCTAAATTCCAACCCCAGAATGTAGCTTGGTATTTAAGCCTCGGTAGGCTGGCCATATATTTATTCAATCGAAGTGCTGTTTGCCTTAACTGCGGGTGTAGCAAGATCGGAAATATTCAAAAAAATTGAAAAGGCAGTCCTCGGTCAGGTCCGAATGAAAGACAATACTGGACACTTCGATGTCATATACCTCATTCATTTTAAAGTGCAAATCGTTGCTCTTATACAATCAAAGAACAAGACTGTGGATAGAGAATAAAACTTTAGTAAGAAAAGTCGGGAATATTCTTGCTTATGGTACATGTTTTGGCAAAATATGTTGGCTTGGCATGTTATGCAGCTCGTCACTTTGAATGCAATTTTGAAAAATTCACTTTATCTGTTAAATAATAAGTTTAAACTTAATATTAGGACAAGCCTCTGACATTGGTAATTTATTAACTGAAGAACGAGTACAGTAAGTGATCGGGCCAAATGGCGGCTAAGATCCTCACTTGAACCTACTGGTAGGTGCACCTATGTTGAAGGCGCTCATGAATGTCCCCCAATGCTGGCGGTATCTGTAGCATTACTGCTCACGTAGCCACCGTCGCCTGGGTATTTCCACTTCCTACCTTAAGGCATACTCATAAGAACCAAATGAACCGTCTTATTTTACGTCTTAACCCCGCACCAGACAATACACCCACTTCCATCACCAACTGGTCGACAGTCTCAAATAATCCACTGCTGCATCAGCGAGGGAAGAAGTAATAAGGCCGACACTGTTAAACCCATCTCCTCGGGGAATCAGCG
>CACRXP010000011.1:761385-775548 GCA_902702965.1 Spirometra erinaceieuropaei
AGGCGGGGGAGGAGGAGAGAGTGTAGGTAGATGCAGCGCAAGTCTACCCGCACTATAAACCCCTGCGTAAGTCACCGTCCCTGCTCCCACAATGCAGTCTGTGGGGCACACGGTGGTCATCGTCGAAATCGACGGACGAACTACGTGGCATTTTCTGACGCTGTAACAGAAACATATGTGATAACTGGACTAAATATTCAATGACTTTTTTGTACATCCTGCTCGTAATGTATACTTTTTAGGCATGACATGCGAAAAAGTCTTTCAACAAATGCATCATACATAAAAAGTCATCAGGCCAATACACGTACGTGGAGAATGAAAATCAGTCGTTGACAGAGTGTACAAGAGTCTCAGGGAGCTCAATCACACTCCCCGTTCCCACGCCACCCACATGACCAGTTCAACGCGTTGGAGGTCTTGGAGCCGGGATGGCGGGGTGGAGGTAGGGCATAAACGATATTTCTAGGTTAAACACGGGATGCAGGGGTTTTCAGTTGTGGGTTTCATGCGAGGGTCATGCTAGGTCGCATCATATGTCTCGAGCTCGTAGTGACCTCGCCTAACGTCTATTAACTGGCACCATGCCCTCACTTATTGCTCTTCGAAGCTATGCTCTGCCTAACGGCGGCCACATTCAGGTAACCGCATCTACCGGCCGGCTAGACCAGGGGAGGGTATACGGTGTTGTGTGTGTCCTCACACCCGGTAACTCTGCTACCCTTCTTATATCTTTCTCTCTCCCCACCTTCAGAAGTCATACAGTGAGGGCGAAACGCAATCCTGCAGGCAGCCCAAGCTAATTCGGGTTGTCCTCCTACTAATCAAAGTCGTGACCCGTAACGGAGTCCAACGGCCGTCTGAGATACTTAAGCAGTCCTGGTTAAGGACAGCACTGTTTACCCCCAGATGGGGAAGTGGCCAGAAAAGGCGTCCTAAGCAGATGCGCGGGAATCACGCCAGCCGCTAGTATATTGTGGCCTCTAGATGCACAACATGGCGCTTAAGGCACTCAAATAAACAAAAACAACAACTCCCGTCTTCATCACCCTCCTCCCCGTACGGACTGCTAGAGCTCGTCCTCTCATTTTGGCAGCGTGGAATGTTCGTCTCCTCTGACACGATCCGAGGAGCAAATGACCGGGGCGGAGGACGGCGCTAGTCGCTCGAGAACTGACGCGCTATAAGGTAGGCATCGCCACTCTCAGCAAGACTCCCTTCTCTGAATATGGTCAATTGGAAGAGATTAGGGGTCAACAACGCCTACAGCGACCGCCCCAAGGCAGGGCGACGAGACGTAGACGTCACCCTGCCATCCGGAAAGACATCGTGTGACCACTGTCCTGTCCACCTCAGGACATCAACGGCCGACTGATAACCCTGCGCCTGCCTCTTCGGGGATCCAAATTCGCCACCATCATCAGCGCCTACGTCCCCAAATAAACCAGCTCTGACGAGGCAAAGAACAAATTCTACGAAAAAATGCATGCTCTTCTGGCGTCTAGGCCACATGCGGACAAACTGATGGTCCTTATTGACTTCAACGCCCATGTTCGTACAGACCATACTTCCAGGGAAGAGTGCTGAGTCCCCTCGCAATCGGCGGCTGAAACGGAAACGGTCTTATTCTTCTGCGAACCTGCGTAGAACCGCGCCTCTTCCTGACCACCACCTTCTTCCGCCAGTGGACGCCGGCGAGGGCAGCGTGGAGGCACCCCCGATTGCGGCGTTGACAGCTGGTGGACTATGTTCTCGTCCGGAAGCCAGGTCAAATGCACATTCTAGTGACAAAGGCGACCCGCAACGTCGATGGCTGAACGAATCACTACCTCGTCATCTCTGGGACGCGACTTCGACCAAACTTCTAAGGAAGCCACAAGGTAAGCGTTCACCAGGCAAGTTTAATACTTTTTCATTGAATTTGTCTGCTCACCGTTTGCAATTCAACAATCAGCTAGATAAGCTCCTGGGAAAACTGCTGGCCTTGGACGACAACGCCATCGAGGAGGCTCGGTGGTGTCATCTGTGGACTGCTTTGGACGTCCTCTGTCGCGCACGTCGTCGGCATCATAACTCGTTCGACGACAGCTACACTAACATCATTTAACCGCCTGTTGAGGAGCACAGACTGAGCAAAGTTTACAGGAACCCTCGGACCGCCGTAAACAACGGGACCTCCTTCCGCTCTCGGTGCATCGTTCAGAACAACTGGAGGAGCTATGGGACTCCAGGATGACCCGCAAGACCACGGAAATCCAGGGGTGTGCGAACCCCAACGAACTCAAAAAATTCTTTGCATCACTCAAGGCGATCTACGGCCCTCAAAATAAAGAAATCTTACCACTTCTCAACTTCGATGCAACAACGACGCTTTTGACGGATAAATCACAGATTGCGAAGCATTGGGCAGAACACTTCAGAGGCGTTCTGAACCGTCCTTCTACAATCGCCAAGCACGCCATTGGCCGACTACCCCCAGTGAAAACGAATAACAACCTGGATTTGTCGCTTTCTTTTACGGAAACAATCCGCGCCGTGCACCAACTACCCCGAGAAAAAGGCACCAGCATCCTACGCGATTCCGAGCGAAGTCCACAAGCACGGCGGCCCCCAACTCATGGATCAAATCGCAACATTATTCCAGAAGATGTGGCAACGAGGACAAGCTCCTTAATACTTCAAGGACGCAATTATCATCCATCTCTACAAGCGTAAAATGAACCGGAATATTAGTGTTAGTCATAGGCGAACCTCATCGCTCAACATTGCGGAAGATCTTCTCAACGGTAACCTCGAAAAAAGCTTTTCCCCGAGAATCAGTGTGACCTCCGCGTTAGCTGGACCCACCGATACTGCAACAGGCGTGCCAAGGAATACAGGTCCGCGAATCGTGATGAACTGTGACAAATTATGCAGAAATTCCCTTGTCTTGAGCGAATCACTCGGAAACAGGACTGTACCAGAAGCATTTGCAGCAAACAATGGAGTGAAACAGGGCTGTGCACTCGCCTCAACCGTCTTTAACCTCATATTTTCTGCCATGCTGGTGGACGCCTACAATGATTAGCGTCCCGGGATCCGCATCGCCTACAGAACCGACGGACATCTTCTCAACATCCGGCGCATGCGGACCTCAAGGCGTCTTACCAAAATCTGCTCTTCGAGGACAGCTGCTCACTCAACGCCACAACAGATGACAATATGCAAAGGTTGATGGACCTCTTCGCCGCCGGATGCGCCAACTTCGGACAAACCATCAAAACGTGCTAAGCACTAATCGCACATGCACTAACCGCCATCCAATATGGAATACAGCAATCATTAACTCATTGTGGATGGCAGCCAACTTAAAACCGTGGACAACCTCGCGTATCTGAGAACATAATCTTACGCAGCACAACAATCGACGAGGTTACCGATCGGCCCTTCAAGGTCAGCCAGGTCTTAAGCCGGCTACAGGTCTTCATTTGGGGTCACCACAATCTTCAACTGAACGCGAAATTTAAGATGTGCAAATCCGTCGTCGTGACAACGTTTTCGTACGGAACGGAGACCCGCATCATATACGCCAATCAGATCAGGACGCCGAATCACCTCCATCTTGGCTGCCTCCACCGAATACTGAATCTGAGATAGCAGAACAGGATGCCAAAAACGAAATTCCTGGAACGGACCTGCATCCTCAGCATGCACGCCATGCTGAGACAGTTACAACTGCGGTGTACGGCCATCTGGTATTGATGGATGATATGTAATTACCCGGGCGGCTCTTCTAAAGTAATGTCGATACGGGTGTTCGCCGACAGTTGGAACAGAAACAACGCCACAAGGACGCTTCGAAGAACTCTCTGAAGCGACGGGACACCAACTCGGAAGCCTGGGAAAACCTTGCTAGGGACAGACCGGCAAGGAGTAGAGCAGTGAAGACTGGCGTAGCAGTCTACGAAGCAAACCGGATCGCCGTTGTCGAAGCCAAAACGCGCCTGAGGTCCACAATGCCAGCAGCCAATCGCCTCCAACGTTCTTCTATCGTCAACGCACACACAGCACGCGCGAATCGGCCCCGTCGGACAATTTCAGACGCAACGTAATAATAACCCAGCAACATTAACTCCTCATTCCGCGAACACTCATACTGTCACTTCTGTCTCCGTCCCCGCGACGAGGCTCCCTTTCATCGTCGGGGATTACACGCCCATCCCCCGACGCCCATTAACACCGGCACCGTTCTTCTCGCCGCAACCATTCCGTCGATCACAATGGTCATCTCCACTAAACTTACCACGTCTCCCACTCCTACTATCAATGTGATGACTTTAGACGTCCCTTCAACAAATACCTTCACCTCTCACCGCTCCCCCTACCAGTAATGCGTAATCGATCCTGACCTATCCACATTGCGACCGCCCATTCACCGTACGCATCGGCCTGGTTGGCCAGCTGCGAGTCCGTCGCACTGTGACCGGTGCACCAGTTCCCGGAGCCCTGACATACACCTATCGCACCCGCCTCCACTTTCCGCACTTCACGCGCACAGTCACCCACCGCGTGGGCCTATACGGTCATATTTGCATCCTCAAAGACGGATCTCACTGAAATATCGACACCAAACACACCCTGCATGCACGATAACGCTCCCACACGCAGCATTAACAACTCCCCATGCTCCAGCATATCCACGGCTAATAGTCTTGCTGCCCCACCTTGCCCTACAGCTCCGAACCTATTCTACCCACACTGCCATTGCCCATTCACATAACACATCGGCTTGATCGTTCATCTGCGTATCTACCGTTCGGAGACCACAGAATCGGTGCCAAGAGCACCAATATAAACCCTTCGAATGTGACCCATCTGTCCATACTGTCCACGGAATTCTCCTGCCGCAGGGGTCTGTTCGATCACATGCGCCTCCATAAGCACCTGTGACAAATTACCCACATGCATGATCACCTGACTAAATCAACACATACAACACGCATACAGCTTTCACATTACCGGCACGTCACACGTAAGTGGGAAGTGTGTTTTCCGGCTCCTTTCTCCATTTGGCTCTTCTGCTGAGTGTGAGATCCGAGTGTTATATCCTCCTTTTGTGTGTGTAATCCTGGTTTGTGCGTTTGGGGTACCAGGTCTTGCGCGTGGCGAGTGCAGACGGCCTGTCAAGATTCCCCAGTCACTGCACCCACTCACAGCATCAGTCACCTGACCAGCTCAGACAATGCACTGGTATCGGGGGGTGGAAAGAGTGAGGTCGACGGTCTCACCGCCTTTTCCTAACTATGAACAATCTAACGTGCTTCAAGATACCACGGTGGCTTAAAGCCGTAGCCTAGAAAGTTGCCAACTGAAGGAATAAATCAGACCTGGCCGTCAGCCCAGTACGCGTTTGTGTGGAGTAATGGAATTGTGGACTGGTAGTCAGGCTGCAATGGCTCCTTCTTAATGTGGCTTCTATGGAACTGCCACCCAGTGGGATCCGAACCATCGTCCCTCTTTCCTTATTGTGCGTTGTGGACCAGGTGGTGTTTTGGTACACCTAAGTGCGAGTTTTCGCCGTGTCAGCACCTGCGCCCTCTTCCGACCCCGGACTCCTTGGGTGCAGGTGGAGGAGGAAGAGTAGGGTGTGCGGTAGGTGCCGTTCAAGGCCACCGTCACTACACACCAATTGATGCACAAGTCGCCGTCTATGCTCTCGCCCTGCTGTGGGGCACACGGTAGAAATGGTCCAAATTGGCGGTCGAATTTCCAGGTTAGACAAGCGAAATTTGCATGACTGCCATTTGTAGGTCGAGGCGGCGTGCGATGTTCACCTGGGGTTGGCCATGGGAAACAGACAACTTTCACCAACGTCTTCTGACAATAAAGTGCTGGATTCGCTAATCGGATAGTCAGTACCTCGATTATTGCTAGCACTCCCTTGCGCAGGCCCTAAACTAGTATTCTGGTGTTAGGCAAAAAAACCTGAAGGGCTTATTTTCGTCTATTGAGTGATTCGTGGCGACTAAATTTGATTAATAATTGGTTCGATAAGCTTACCGTAATCGCTGTTCCTATAACAACAGTCAAATAATTTCGTTTAATTTATGCCAAAGTTTGTTTTATCTCAGGGCATCCTTTATACCGCCATCTACAAAAAGCCTTATGTTTGATCTTTATGCTGAAAACCATCTTCATCGTATCCCGACTAGTATCGGCCTCCTTAAACGGTCTCAAAGGAATAAATATTGTGACCCTCAGGACGACTCCTTTAGACGATATCGCTCAGCACACATACACACTTAATGTAAACATCTAACAGCGTATTTGAATTCCATTTATGAAGGGGACAGATAGCAAGATGTCAGATCGATAGGCTCTGTTATTTTGGCACTCACAGGCGTCGGCTTATAGTAGTGCTAGCTATGAACAGTGTGCGGGTAATGGAACGGTGTTCATATGTGAAAAATAAGTCTCAGTCGACGAAGATACTGGTCTACTGTCGAGAAAAACACCTGAGTGCACACAGTTTTACTGTACAGTTTGTAGAACATTGCACAACTCAAGAATCGCGCTACTAGTTGTAAACCGTTTTTTATTCTTCCATCTGTTCTGCTTGAGCGCCAGTTCGAAAAAAATAAGCCCTTGGTGACTGGAAACAATGTGTACCCATTACGATTTAAAACTACGAAATATGATTTCATCTTTTCCAAGTCTATTCACTCGGGATTGATCTAATATATGCTTCGTCAAATATGTAATTTGTAAAAAAGTTAGTTAATCTTTTACAAATACAGGGAGTAGGTTTGTTCCTCAAAGTATGCACGCATATTCCGAATACACTTTTATCATTTTAACATTTGCCTGTTCAGTCCGGTGACGCAAAGGTCTGGTATTCGACATTGAATGAGATATTGGAATGTGTGTTTTTATTGAATAAAACTATTTTCCTATGAAAAGTCGTTTAAATTCCGGAATAAGTGTTGGTGAGGACATGATCAGGTGAATATGGTTGATGACAGAGAACTTCTTACTCCCATTTCTACAATTTTACCACTACCGGTTATGTAATGCAGGATCCAGCGTTGTCTTACAATAGAATCAGAGTGGATTCGCTGACAGATCTATTCTGTTCTTCTAAAAGTTTTTCGATCATTTGGTCCAGCTGATTGCAGTGTACTTTTGTTGCTATCGATGAGCCAGTCTCATGAAAGTATGATGAGTTTCAGTTATTGGGTTATGCTGATTGTGTTATACTTCTGAATCAATCTCATGTGATTAGGGTTAGGCTGATTGTGTTATGTTTCTGGATCATTCTTATGTGATTATGAAGTAAACCTGTGCCAGATCATCAAATATTCGCCGTCAGCTTCTTTTTATGAATATTTTGTTCTGAGCTTTGTTTCAGTGGTTTTGTCAACCATTAGGCTGAAAATTTATGATTATCATATTGGATCCATTTCTTATTACACGTTTCAATTCGGATCAAAAGTGAATAATTTTGTGGCGACAATACAACGTGTCAACTTCCAGACCCTGCTAAGGAGCCGGCTTGCCCTATTCTTTCATTTTACCGACTTGAGCTAGATGACTCAATATTGTTTCCTAACTGACGACAAACGCCCACGATAATTCATGTTCAATTTGAGATGCATCTGATTTGACGACGGGACTTTTCAGTCCGTTATTATCTATCTTTAATTCTGACCGACATCGTGGCTCATTCACGAGGTCAAAGTTGTCGGAATGAAATTCTGTAAACCAACTTGATACTGTTGGTGTGTAGTAATATTAGGGCCGGACATTTTGGTATTCTTAGCTTTCTGTGATGCTGTTTTTTCCGTTAGATGGCATATTTGATAATCGTACGTATGTTCGACTTTTTCGACTTCAGACAAAAATAATAAAATGGATTTTTGACATTTTGCACTCAAAATGATTTAGAAAGAGTAAGCGTATATTGCGGCTTTTTAAAAGATAACATCAAAATATAATGCTAACGTGAACTAAGAACCGCTCGAATTTGACCTTATGTCTTACTTCAAATTTCATACCTGGTGACCAACTGGAGAGAACTACCTTCCTGTTCATTTGGCAAAATTAAAAATCCGGCAGAAATTTAGGCTACGTAATTGTAACATGAGTATATCTTTAAAGCATGTCTGCATAAATGCTGCGATGCACGCAGGTAAATCTGCGTTGAATAAGTTGGTTCCTGAAATTTCGTTTGCGACTGAAAGCTCATCTACCATAGTTACTTTGAATAGCCTACTTCAGCTAATTTTACCGCATATCTTTAATTTTCCTACAGATTTTGTAGATCACGTAGCTAAGTCGTCGGAAGAAGACTTGGTAATCTGGACTCCAAATTTATGTTAATATTCATTTTATGGTCATTTGCGCGCAACAAGCAAACCTGCTACCGATCCTTTTCTAATCAGTTGTTATTCATGCTATGTATACACTTCTTAATTATTCTCCCAAAATGAATACTGCCTACAACTCTGTAAATTTGCTTCTCAAGTCTTTCAATTGTTTTAGAATTTTGGACTATAACTTGATCCCACATTGTTCTCCAAGTGGTTTTATTACGAACGCATAAACCTTTTATGATAAAACTTTCAAAAATTAAAACATAATGATGGGGTTTTGGCGACACAGTTAACGTGGAAAGACGGGAGAAGTGTGCTACGACTGAGAACTTAGTCTACGAATTCTCGAGGCGTTCATTTCGTTCTCGAACTTTCATTTAACTCTGTGTTCAGAGGTAATCTAATGTCTATGCCAAAAGTGATTCTCCTTGACTCTGGAGGTGTCCTGTCGCTAACGTACAAACGAACCCCCATTCTTGCGCTTTTGCGCGTGAATATCAGCACTGTAAATGTTATGCAACTTGCTATCTCGAGGGCCAGATGTTGGCCTTTAAGCTTTCCATAGAACATTTACTAATTTATTGTTTCTGCTAAAGGTCCAGGAATAATGAAAGCCAAGATGCCTCAGACTCTAATGACCATTTGTGGCTTATTCGCCGTTATGAGCCAGTTATTGGTCGGAGTGACAAAGCGTTTCGTTCAAAGGGCACGATGTGCTCTGAAACAGGCCTAAATCCCGCACATTTTTGCCCTGGGTTCGAACAATGGTAAACAGTTGGGTAATCAAAATCCTAGCCTGCTTTGTCTGTGCCTGTATTCCCTTACATGGATTACTTATTACTCCTAGATAGTATTTGCAAAGTCTAGATTGGTGATCCAAGATAAAACAAAGAGTGTGCTCTATTCTGAGTCCGATCAGGGATAAATCGTATTTATATGGTCAAAGTTTACCTCAGGCAGAAGAATAACAGAACAAGAACTTGTGGAATTGAGTTGGCTGATTACCATACGGGCGAAACATCAGCAGTTGAGAATTTCTTATATTAAAGTCTAGGCGACTATTAATTTCGTGTGCGAAGCTCCTTTGGCCAGACGTGCTCTATTAAGATATTAACATTTGAAAAGTCAGGTTGACAAACACTCGTTTTAGGTACTCCATCATCAGGCCCATGCATTTATAAAGAAAGTGAAAAAAAGGAGACGTTTACTGGGTTTATAAATGTCTCACGGGTTTATTAACAGTCATTGTTCTAAGACCCCGCGCAGTTGAGCATCTTATGGTCATTGGGTCAAAGAAGAGTAATGGCGTTGGCTTTGAATGAAGATGTAAGTCCAGTAGGTTGGGGACACAACACGGTCATCAGGGGATTGGGATACCGTGTGGTAACCATTTAGAGTCGGCGTTGGCCACGGAATACAGAACGCTTGTGGCCAATGCCGACCCCAGAGTGGTTATCACATGCCATCCCAACCCCCTAATCACTGTGTTGTGTACTTCACCTACTGGACTTGCAATTTTGCTGACAGTTACGCTTTTACGCTCTCCCTTGCCCCAATACCCATAGGGTGCCCACCTCGTCATGGGAGGGGGCCTTAGAACAATGAGTGTTAATAACCGCTGAGACATTTATAAACCCTGTGAACGTCTCCTTTTTTTACTTTCTATGAAAATGCATGGGTTTGATGTTAAATTATCACAAATGAGTGTTTGGTGACTTGAATTTTTAAATGTGATATTTGAATATTTTGGATTTGTCTGAACTGAGGACCGCAAAAGGACCATGAACGCATTTTGAATTAACTTGCAATATCGTGATCGTTTTCTAATGAGGTGTTTCTGGTCCCAATAAATGTTTTTAGCACAAGCGGAAACAAAATCTGCCTTCAGGAACTTCAATGGACAGTAGCGATAAACGGTATGCATTGTAGCAAATTTGGTAGGTGACGGCATGATCTTACAATCAGGGTCGTGAATATTATCAGTGATTTTCTCATTGTGCATTTCGATCGCATTTTAGCACATGCTCAGGCTTAGTAACTTTGGGTATTTCTAAAAATACTTGCTGTAGTTGTTAAACTGATGCACTGTGTTAAGTGCATATTGTGAACTACTGTGATTCAGATATTGGCCCCGGAGACCCACCAAAATAATCATTCAGGCTAATTATTGCTTCTTCCGGCAAGCTGAGAGGGAGGCAACGTCTACTTATTCACACAGTTGTAAGAGTGGATGCGTTAGTCAACGTGTGCAAGCGTGAGCTCAGACACACTAATCATCCTCGAAGAAACCGCTATCCGGATTATTAAGGTCCTAAATGCCATGGCTATATTTAAAAAAATATTTTAGTATTTACCGTTTGATAAGCACACTGATAAATAAAATTTATAGATTTGTGCATTAAAGTGACTTATTATGCCATGCCGGTCAGGCATGATTGCAGACTAGGCTATGCAAGCAAAGAGACAGGGAACGTAGCCCGTTTTTTATTTTCGTAGTCCATTTGAAGGATAAAAAGTGCGTTAGTTGGCGTCAAGCATCGCTGCTCGATGTTTTGCAAACATCAGCGTTTGCTTCGGAAACGACGTACGCGTGTGCTGGGATCCCTAAAATCTCTCTATAAAATGGGCTGGTTAAAGAAGCAAAATAAATTTTTACGATGCACAAACTGATTACCTGCTGCTTGTTTGTTGCGGCTGTGTGTGCTGCTCCTGCACGTAAGTAAAACGCTTTCTGATCTTGGTTTTTATTTGTTGGACGCAAACTCTCAAGGCAGCTAAAAATATCGTCTTTAGAAACGTCGTAAAAATGCAGAACATTTGCTGTAATGGGCAAATTATAGAGATTTTGATTTATTACATTGTTTGTCTCCGATAAAAGCGAAAATCGGAGTTTCTGAAAGCAAGAGATAAGACATCTCCTCACTTCTGATAAACTAATTCATTAAACATTTGAAGTCCCCCTAAGTGAATTATCGGAAACCGATGGGAGTAGCGGACATGCGGCGTTCGCATTACTCATAAGATCGAGATTTTGTGCCAACACACAGCAGAGAAAATTGGAATAGCTGTCGTCGGTCATCATTAACCTTTTGTTTATTACTGTCGTTGAGCTTCGAACTTTGATATATTTTTCTAAAATCGAACAACTAGGCGTAAAATAAGATTTCGTATCGGGTCATGTTTAGATAGCTATTTTTATGTGGTAGAATGTCATTATGACACTTTAGTACAAAAACGGTCAAATATTATACATTCAACAAAGGTTTCATTAATGTAGAGCCCGTCAAATCAGAGAAGAAGACTGCGGGTACGTTTATATATCTTTATCTCTATAATCAGACTATGACGTTTGTGACCGTGTAAACATCCTGCGTTAGTCCGGCAGCCGTTAGATCTTAGGCCGAATATTCTCGCGGTCAATATTTATGTCCTACTATGACTTAGCGAAGAATATCATGAGGCATACGGAAGCCGAATTTGGAGAAGACATTTTTATTGTCGGCCAAGCCCGGGCATAATTTTTGTTCGCCATACTAATACTGAGGATGTTAGTATTTTTTGCTGTTCCAAAATGACCTTGAAAGCATTCAAAAAATAGTCATACTCCATGACGCAAATCCTTTAAGCTATGATAGGCGAACCGGTTGGATATTGGCTTCAATGCAATAATGATTGCAATGCAAATTTGCGCAAATAATTTATCACTAACAAAATTGTTTTCCAGAGCTAATAACCTCCGAAAAGAAAGGTATGGAGATTTTACCATTGCTTATCTTGTAATTTAAGATCTACGCACTCTAAAATTATTTAGACTGTTGCCGGTCTTCAGGCCGAGATAGTAGGTGGATGGCACTCGTATCGTATCCTAATTTAGCCGGTATACTGTGAAACATACCGTCGAAGTCCCTGCAGAATTCTTAGCAGATAAATCACGATCAGGTAACTATTAGTGCCATTCACGCAGTGTCCGCATTTAGCTGTATGGCAAACGAAATGATAAATCACATAGACAAGAAATGTAAAGGCTAGGATCATTTTACTTGTGAAACTATTTGACACTTACCTAGGGTGGAATGAACGCTGTTGAACATCAGCGTAAGGACGCACTAGTTTATGACAACTGTCTAGCAGGTGTTTTTCGTCAAGCTATGGGATTCGACGGCTTAAAAAGCCCCACACCCTCATTTGACCGCGTGTAATCGCGACGTAGGCGCCATTTGATAAAGCCGCGGTGCAGTTGTATATTAAACATAAAAATAGAAAAATTGTTGCTAATAAAAATGCATGCATATGTTTTGG
Organism: Spirometra erinaceieuropaei; assembly: GCA_902702965.1. NCBI lineage: Eukaryota > Metazoa > Platyhelminthes > Cestoda > Diphyllobothriidea > Diphyllobothriidae > Spirometra > Spirometra erinaceieuropaei. Next base: position 774,036 of record CACRXP010000011.1, read on the forward strand.
GAATTATGAAGATTCGCCTTTTATTTAAAAATCATGCTCCGACTCCTAAAAATAATACTGATTCTTTCACCGTACAAAGCGCACAAATTCCCTGAACTGTAGATCGTTAATTTTCAGTAAAACCCATATGACAGAAAATCCCGGGTTCTTGAAGAGCTTTCTTGCCGCGGTAATTTGTGGTGGGACACGGAAATGGGAAACCCTGCAATAAACCTAGCCTTAGGGATATGTCTAAGGGTTGAGGAGTGAGTTGGGGTTATGGTTAGCACACGCTGATGAGTACCCTTCTTGAAATTGAGCTCAAAATTACCTGTGTTATGGAGTATATATTCCTCGGTTGTCTTTTTGTTCGAAGGGTCGGAAGCCCTTAAATTAAAATATTCCTGGTTTTCGCAGTATAGCTAGCAATTATATTTATGAGCTGTGTATGAATGGGCCAAGTCCTTGACATCATCTTTTGCTGCACGGAATGAACCGATAACCTCAAAATTAAAATTAAAGTTAATATTTACTGCTTACCAATACGAAAATGATTATTAACTTATTGTACAGAATGGAACCCTCCCATAGGATCTCGCACTGATTTTGACGCAAATTCCTAGCTTGCAAAATGTACGAAAAAATATCTAGAAATGTAGTCGAGCACGTCATTGTTAAAACACTCGTACGAAGACAATGGACGATTTTTTTTGACCTGGGTATGGTTTATGTTTGTCAACTCCTCATTCTCGAGGTTTTCAGCGAAATGCGGAGGCAGCTATACCTGCACTTGCATTCAGTATTTTAAGCTAGTTTCCATCACCCAATGACAACTTACTACTGCATGGCATAAACAGGATTCAAAATTTCGACAGAAGTGACAAATTTGGTACGGCCAGCTCTTAACAAATCGTGTCAGATGGCTCAGCTAAGAGTTCCGAATATTTCCGTTTTTTTCCAACGTTCGATCTGCACCGTGGCAATCGGATATTTTGCTATTATGTAGTCAGTTAGATTAGTCAAATCCGTAACATAACCTTTACACTTCGCCGCTTGTTTAAGAGCATGCCAATGACGACTGCTCACCAAACGTTCACTTAATATTTTTCGGTTAGGAGATATTTGCGTCGATGTAAATGTTATTAGTTGATATGCAGACAAAGTAATCAAGCCTCAAATAGCACAGACGGGTCAGATCTTCTTCTAACTTTACGGTCCCTTATTATTCCACTCACTATGGAGCACAAATGCTTGACGGTTCCTTGACGCATGACTTTGATTTAATAAAATGTTCTTCACAACTTGAATTTATGTTTCCCAGAAAAACTGTGTCCGACTGCTTAAAAGTTAAATCTCATACTGTCGACCAAAAATCGCATGAATGACAATTTCTAAGCAGACTGACTCAAGATAATTTCATATTTAGACAAGGGATGGGCCCTAGGTAAGTCCGTTTTGTACTTAGATTTTTAAAAATCATATCTGGAAAAAATAATAATCGCATTTCTGTTTCAGTCAAAGGGTTATTCAAACT
>CACRXP010000011.1:785962-807870 GCA_902702965.1 Spirometra erinaceieuropaei
TCCTATAAAGATATTAAGTATAATGCAAAGAACTTTCCGGATCTGCTCAAAGGTTTGTGTGTCGTAATTTGTTTGAAACCTGGCTAAGACGAATGCCAACCAACGTTAAGTGACCTTATTTTCCAGGTAATACAGAGCAATCTACCCCAAGTCGAAAAGTGCTCGAATGAGAGTAACATACTCCAGGTGGACTGGAGTGCCTTCCGCACAAACGGATTGTCGATAAAAGCACAAATTCGAGTAGTATTAGACATGCGAGGGAGGCAGGTGGCTGCTGAAACAAAAAATATATGCGCTGGAAGCTTTGATCGCCTTCTCGAATTCTAGTCCGATGCTGTCTTTGATGATGGGTCAGAGTGTCGATCCCGAAATTCAAGGCGAAACAACCCCTGTTTGAGCAACTACATCTGCTCCTTCTCAGCAGCCCATGTCTTTAGTCAGCCCAGCAAATCTCCGGTGGAACCCTAACGAATTTCATTTTTTACATTAAAAAAGATTTGCAGAAAGTTAAGCATTTACCGGACCAGCTGGCGAGGAGCGTCTACTTTCCAGCCCCTTATCCTCACCCACTCTGATAATCGACAATAAAATCAGAAACGTTTACGAAACGCTTTATCCTATAGCCCAAATTATCGGCGACCACTGTGCACAGGGCAGTCAGTTATTTGGCAGCGGATTATATGTCGAAATCAACCTTGACATTACATAGACAGACAGCAAGAATGCTTTACCCAATCATGGTATCCATCGGTAGTTATGTCAGTCAGTCAGTATATTTGGAGTAAACGACAGAAACCCTGAAAACTCCATTTAGACGGTACAGATGTAAGAGAAAATAGTTAAATTGCGAAAAATTTGCTTTCAGTTTTAGTGAGAAGAATTCATAAATCTAATAATGTAACATAAAGGCGAAAGGGGTACTATATTCGCAAAATAGTTGCGAAAAAACTTTGTTCACCGCATTCGGACCGTGAAAATTTCAATATGGACTAAGTTTGACGCACAAAATGGGATCTGTTGGAATCATATTAGTAGTGCATTTGTATTCATTTCAGTAATCCTTTAGACCAGGCTTCGGCAATTCGGGTTGCCTTTCAGCCGGTAAGTATCAAGTTGTCTCTTGAACACGTTCATGGTAGGGGAATTAACAACACACTCCGGCAAAGAGTTCCATTGGCGAATGACCCTCTGTGAGAAAAAGGAGGAACGGTGATTTGTGTGGCACAATTCCCTTTTAAGCTGGTAATCATGTCGCCTGAGATCAGACTTGGGTGCTATTTCAAAAAACGTTTCCCAGTCGACATCCAGATTAAGTCCTTTTATTAACTGGAACGTTGCTATGAGGTCACCTCTGTCCTGCCTATAGTGGAGGGGATAGAGGTTCAAGGCCGTCAGGCGCTGCTCGTACCTGAACTTTTTGAGGCCATGAAGAGCCTTTGTAGCACGCCGTTGTACACCTTCAAGTATATCTATATCCTACCGAAGCCACGGCCGCCAAGCCTGTACCGCAAATTCCAGGTGCGGCCGCACAAATGTCCAAGATAATTTGCCAAAGACATCTCTATTCAAGTGAATAAACATTCTGCTTATCGTGCTTATGACTGACATTTCCCGCGCAGCGACTTTAGAACACCGCATGGCGACGCTTAGATCGTCTTTAATAAATATACCGAATCTTTTTGCGCGTCTACGGTTTTAAGTAGTTGATTTTTCAAGAGATACCGTCGAGAGGGCGCATTTACTCCTTGCCTCGCTGATACGACGTGCATTACTGCACATTTTTGACGTGGAATTTCATGCACCAATTCTCGCTCCATTCGTGCAAATTCTCTACGTCCTCTTGTAGTATATTGACGTCATATTTAATCGCTCTCCAAAGTTTAAGATCGTCTGCAAAGAGCGCAATGTCCGATTTCATTCCCCGTACTAGGTCTTTTACATAGATAATGAATAGGAGGGCCCAAGAACTGACACCTGTGGGATTCCATTTGTAGCAGGTGCCCATTTTGGGCAGTAGCCACCCCCAGTGACTTTTTGTCTACGACCTTTTATGAAATCTTGAATCCACTTCAGAAGATTTCCTCTTATCCCTCCTCCTGACAACTTTTGAATGAGGCGCTTATGTGGGACGCAATCAAACGTTTTGCTGAAGTCGAGCCCTACACACCCAGAGCGGTATACGTTGCCGCAGTACGCGGACGCGGTGGTCTCGCTGCCAATATGAGGTAGCAATGGTCGCAATCATTAACACCAACGCAAGACGCATTACGGAAATCAAGAGTCACTTCCACGTCTCCGGTTTACCGCATATGGCGGGGTTGTCACCCAAGGGCACAATTCATGGATCGCTCTCGAGTGCCAGCTAGTTAGTGCCGCAGTGTAGGCCAATGAGTGCAATGAAGATAGCACACGTCACTTTTGAGGTGTAGGACAAACAGCTATCCGAATTCGTCCTGGTTACGTGTACCCGGAAACCCGCACCTTTGATTCGGGGAACAACATATCGTTGTTTCTTCTTGTTGATTACGATGTCTGCCGGAAGAGTTCAAAAGTTTGAAAAATTGTGTCTTCCTGCAATTGGCCCTTATAGGGATTAGTTGTGCTTACACTATTTTCCGCCTGGCCCATCTCTAGTTCAGTTTCTGACTCTGCCCCATATTTACGTTGACGCATCATTCGCAATTCCTCCGCAGCGTGCGTCAGCCTCCCGCTGATGCAGTAGCACGTTCTTGCTGCTCATCGTCATGTCTACTGACCAATTGGTTTTACAGCTAATACAGAGTTTCAGAGTTTCAAATCGCTGTACTGCCGGTCTTGCTCACAGATACACTTGGGGTGTTTACAGAGTCAACACTTTTATCTTCTGTAGAGAATGAAGCCGTCCTATATTTGTTTTCCTCTGCATCGCAAAATAGCTAGTCCTCTTAGGGGTTTGGGAGATAGCAAGGGATGGGTTACCATTGTAAAGCATCGTCTGAATGCAAACATAGCCTTGGATAGAACCCAAAAGAGACTGTGAAAGTAACCGAAAATACGGAAGAGGAAAAAAAGGGAGAAAAATGCTCATGAAATGTAATTTTACTGACCAAACATTTGAAAGGCTAATGATCCTTGAAGTGAAACGTGATATCATGTTCCATATTATTTAGAATCGCGTTCACAGTGAAATGATAAAATATCACTGGTTTGCCACTACAGAATTATGAGCATCATCTAAGAATTCAGTCCTCACTCCCGGCATGACATATTCCTCGTGACAGGTGACAAGCGACAGATGGGAAAACGCCGAACCCCTTAGCTTAATTATTGCCCACATTCGCATGACTGCTCTTTGTTGCTTTAAAGATTTTTCTTGCTACTGCCTACCTTGAAGCACATCCATAGGGCCTGGTACGGCACTCGAGGGATTACCCAATGAATTACGGGTGGCGTGCGTGTCTACACGAGAATGTGGTTTTTTCCCAAGCAGTCATTTCGGCGTCCTTCAAAGTGTGTCAGCATGTTCATTTATGAAACCGTGTTTTGTCACAAGCGATGGCGGGATTATGTTGTTCATTGTCTTGGCGCGCTCCTTCACGTACATTTCCTATTGCCTACCAGACTCTTCGATGTAACTGATTTGTTAGGCGCTACAAAGGCAGGCGAGGATTGCCACCACCCAACTTTTTCCATTGTGGCAGGATTGTCGCCTCCATTTGCACCTGAAGGTGCGTTGGATGCTATGTCATGTAATCTCTCAGCAGTAATCAGTCACCAAATCCATGGGCACTGCCAAGTATTGTGAATGCGATGTCGCCACATGGTGCGACGGTAGGAGGTCGCTGGTCTCCTGAGAAATAACTTCACGGTTCATGTGATGCCATACTCATTTCAGCCTCGAACGTATTTCCAACTAGCAAATTAAAGCTTCCTATTTCTCTTAATAAATGTCTGGTTGGTACAGTGGAGACTTTCCCATAAACCGTCTTAGGTAATCGATTAAAAACGCTCATTTCTTGGTTAACCACACACGACTCTCATTAGAAATGTTTGAGAGCCTTCATGGACCCGCACTCTAAAGCAGACTGCATTAAACTTCAGACTGACTTGCGTATTGGCCCACGGGTAAGATACAGCGCAGTGAAAACAATTTCTCATGACTTATTTCCCTATCCTTTTCTCTCTGCTTTACACTGGTGGACTGTCTCCGACCATTAGACGCCTGCTGATGAGTTTGGCATACAGAGTCCGCCTCCCATACATCAGTGTGTGCAAACAAAGAGGTACAGCAGTTTCTTGCTGCTGGAAAACAGCACCTTATAAGTAACACGTGATGCTTAGGTACGTCGTTGAAAACAGAGATTATGCGCGGAAGAACAGCGCAAACTGTAGCAAAGGGTGATATTTTGGTGGTTAATGTCGTGTATGAGCACATAGTAAAGTGCTTAGAACCCATCATCAAGGAGCTGTATAATCGGTCACCGGGGGAAAAGAGTGAAGCAGTAGTCCCCTTCTGCTCTCGTATATTCCTCGTCCCAGAAAATGCAACTGCGAGTAATTCCCGGATCCCAGCGTCTTTTCTACTGGCTAGTTGAGGACTGAGGTATTCAGTCATCTTTTTTATTCTCTTTGCTCAAGTCGCAAAATAATACCCCACCCAGTCGTTCTGTCAGATTCATTGAGATTTTACCGACGCAGGTCTGCGCCTGGCAGTATACGAGCTCCAGGTAATCTCAAATCAACTTGCTTCGACTGAGTAATTTTTATTGGCTTAAAAGTCTGTACAGACGTTGAGACGTTTGTGATTTAGATTGGCCGTCGGCTGTATAGGTTCTAACTATAGCGTGTGTAAATTCAGAAATATGAGAATCTTCTTGTAAGAGTCAGATTATTCGAGGCAGGGGACACTTCTTTTCGTACTCCAGTCATGCCAAACTCCCAAAAAATCCTAGGGAGGAAGGCTTTCAACAGATCATCATGGTACCTAACATCCGATTGTTCCGCCCAAATCACATTCCTCACTATAAGCAGTCTAAAACGCCTTTTAACTACCACGCTGCGCTAAAAGCCGCGGCTTAGAAGGCCGCCAACTGCCGGGGTAACTCAGTTCTCATCTCAGGACGGGGAGTCGGGCTGCGATGACTCCTTCTCACTGTGGTCTCTATGGCTCTCCCACTCAGCTGTTGTTTTGGTGAAAACCTGGCGCATTGTGCGCTGACTAGGCCTGCACGGTACGCGTGGTTTAGCTCTGCCATCAACCGTGCCCTCTCCCGTCTCCAATCTCCTCGACTCTTTCATGACACCGGGACCAGGTGGGACAGGAGGAGAGAGCGCGGTGGATGCAGCCCAAGGCACCTGTCATTATCAACTGACTCACGCGCCGGTCACTGTTTGTGCGTCCACTTTGCTGCCGAACACACACAGTGGACACCGTCAGTAAGGATAGTCAAACTTTCGCACTATACATGCAGGTTGTTGTACCTTGGTAGTTTGTCAGTTGGTCGGAAAACGGCCTTCATTCAGAAGCAGATCAATGGAGCTTCATTCTTTGCGTGGGTCTTGCATGCCTGCGTCAGTATGAAAAAGTGGTTGGCTGAGTGCTGAACATGTAAACGGTCGACCCACGGGTCGATCACAAAGCTCCAAGGGTCAAGGTCCAAGGGTAGGCCTAATGAGTGGCCTTACGTTGGTGGCACGCCTCAGACTAGCTTCGATGTCACGACCGTTGATGGACAGGCGTCGGAAAATGGGCTGCTCTTGCAGACGTGATAGATTGGTCATCGAAGTTGAGGAGGGGTTGAAAGTGCCCACGACATCCTTCCACCGTTACCGCACTGTCGGCAATAAAGTCGTCATTCACATCGCATACAGTCATTCAGTATAGAGAGTTTGCCGCTAACTTGACCAGTTCCACATACATTGGAGACCTGTCCCCTTGAGGTCATTACTTCTTACGGTCATCTCTAGCCGACTTTGCTGTTGTTTTCCGGAATCGGCGGAAGAAATTATTGTTGCGTGACCCGGCTTGACCTCTCTTCAGATCCAGTCGCTGCCACGGCGCTGGGTGGGTCTAAGAGCATACTTTGCTGCCGAATAGACTGATGATTTCTATGATGTCGATTTACTACTATCTTCTTCGATTCGGGTCGCAAAACGAGGCCGGATTTCTGTCCTCAGAATTTCGACTATACTGGGTTTTGCAACACCAGGTCGTTTCGCGAGTGCAATTGGGGTGCGGATGTGAGAGGAACTTTTGGGTGTTTGCGAATGTTAACATGGTCCGACCCATGGGCTTAACCAGCTTCGACAGCATGCTTCGATCGATTATCATGGACCCGGCTGCAGAACCGTCTACCAATTACGATATAGTCAATCTGACTGGCGGTACGGCCGTCGTTTGAAATTTGTGGCGACGCTGGAAGCACGTGTTGGTGACGAACAGTCGATTTGGACCAGCAAAATTCGACATTATATCACTATTGTCGCATCGAGACTCAAACCCATAACGGCCCATGGTGTGAGTGCCCGAAGGGTCCCCGAGTTCGGTCACCAGCATTAATCAGCAGATCGCGGTGAGGGAGTCAATCAACTAACTCGACGGCAATTGCAAGTAGAAGGTCTCTATCGCGCTGTTCGAAAGCCGATGTTGGTATGTACACGGAGACCACAGAGAAGTTCGCAGGGTTACCCTTCAAAAGCTATGCAGCTATTGACTGGTTTCCATGCAAGTAGGCCACGGTTGGTTTGTTCTGAGAGGACGAGTACCACACCATGTGAATCATCATCTGATACCTTCACCATCAACACCCTCACCTCTAGCGATATGGACTCGGTCCAAACCTGTCCTCACTGCGGTCGCATATTCACCTCCCACATCGACCAGAAACAGCTTGTCCTTGCGGTTGACTGAAGCGTTGTTTGAGCAGTCTAGTGTATAATCTTTGTGCGCTTTACTGACACACGCTGCGTCACATTTTGGTGCGTCATTCTGTAGACCGCCGTTTTGTCTCCTCTTACCGGGAAATGGCATTTAAGCCTCACAACTTGCTATCTGATTGTCAATTCCGGTTTGCGGGCCTCAGTGTCGGTGTTTTTAAATTCCTAAAATCGTCTCTGAAACGTTCTCCGAATACGGCATTACGAGCCAGAACTTTGGTTTCCCATCTTTTGACTCCTCGAAGTGAGACAACGGGAAACACTCGCTCAAGAAGGACGTCGGGCAAATGTTAACTTCACATAGAGAGTGCAAATATTTCATCACCTCCCTCATTCCGTGATAATGACTACAGTCTGACTGAACGTTTAGTATGACGGTTCTGGTAAGATTGCATTTTTAACCGGTGGGTTGGTTACTTCTGAAGTGGAGAATATGCCTCCTCTCGGTTTCCCTAAGTAAACCGTTGTCCTTGCATTCTAGACTGCCAGTTTTGTAACTTGTTTTTCGAGGAAGGGCAATTGATTGCTGACCTCTCCTTCCATGGTAAACCCTGCGTCGGGAAAGAGTGGACTTAAAGGAGGATTGAAAGCTCATACGAAGTTCCCTTTGATCACGACGAATGTGTTATCAGCCTAGCTGGCCGAGAATTTCTGGGGTACTAGCTGAAGACCAGACACTTGAGCCTCTACAAGACCGCTTTGGTAAGTGGTTCAGGCAGAAGAGAGCCCATCGGCGTCCCCATCTTTTTTTCTGACATTTGGCAGTTAGGTGTGAAGTAAGTCTTGAGACACGGTTCTTGGAGCTCGGCTGCGTGCACTCGCCTGAGCTCTTGGTCGTTTTCATCATTTTTCTCGAAGACTGTTGACATCGTCACTACTCTGTGCGGGTGGAATAGAGGGGAACAGCTGAACCACATAATATGACATCATTGCCTCGCCCTCCTCCAGTTTTTAATTATAGATACGAGTCAGAACTCTTCAGCCAACTTCATTGTATACCGAATCCTTGGCAAGTGAAAAAATTTGCTAGTCCAGCCACTTTGGCAACCAAAGGCTGCAGTGCTGCGCATGAAGACGATAGGGCATAAGAACACTCCTGGTTTGTGTACTTTCGGCAGACCGCAGACGCGTGTAATCGAGGCAGCGGTAGATTTTGCGGCCACTGCTTCTCTTCTAGTGAGGATATCTGCCTTCCACAACTTGCGCATCACTCCGTTTATGCGGCTCACATGTTTTTTTCTGCTCGCTGGCAGCCGAATACGTATAAGATTATTTGCCCATCAAGAGATTTCCAGTTTGATCCAGCTGTCGGTCTTGCCCATGGCAACTATCAAGCGCCCCTGATCGGCAGGCAGGGTGACAATATTTTCCATTTTCCTTAATCTCAGAAGTTCATGATCATCTGCTTTGGAATTTGTCAAAATAATCTAATAACAGTAGGTTGATGTAGGTTGATATAGAATGGAATGTTTTGAAAGCTTTGTCAGCGGCTATTCTTAATCTACAGCCAACAGGACGCTCTAGAATGGAGTTTGTGATATGCTGATTTCATTCCTTTGTTAGCCAAGTTGGGAGGTATCTTGCTTCAGTGTATTTTTGCTTCTCTCTCAAAAGTATGGATTTCTTTGGCCAAGATCATTTACTTCATAGAAACTGGCAAAAGTAAGTATACGCGCACATGTGATCTGGATTGTTCGCAGATCCTTGCCTGAAACCTGACGAAGTTTTATAATATTGAGTTTTTTCTTTAGCTGAGAGTGTGCTTGTAGCCTGGACTTAAATTTTGCTTTTTCTTACAGCTATGGTGCCTGTATAAACAAGATGAAATGTTGTGAATGCTTTTCTTCGTTTTAAAGAGTTTTCTTCCCGTCGTAGATTTTTCCATTTTAAGTGGCTGTTATAGCAGATTTCCTGGATAGTGCGCCCCAGAAAACCTTCATCTCAGATGAGGTGTCAATTAATGTTGAAAAATCATATCTGTTTGGCTTTTTTGTTAAACAGAAGGCAACTCTTTCTGACTTGGTGGTAAAAACGATGCAGTTTGTTATTCGTCCTTTTCTTTTTTTTACGACAAATGGTTCTCCTGACTGCAAGGCTGATGTCTTTGATCCTCGATTCTTCAAAGTTCCAATGCCGTGGAGTATCCAGTCTTACTCCCCCCCGATACTCATTTCTATTTTGAAACAGTCCTCTCATTCATTCATCTACGAATGTTTGTGCAAGTTTACTTACTTGATAAAGAAATACTGAAAAATATTGTTCGACTTTTGGTGTCATTTATGATTTTAAATAACGATCGCCTGTCTATTCTACTGGTGTCAAATCTCGTTCCACTTAGCTGTGCAGAACAGCGGTCGCAAAGGACTCACTGACGTGTCCGCCTTCGATGCTTTGTGTTGGAATGTATATGAATTTGCGGAATAAAAAAAAGTCGAAATTCATTGATTCTATTGCACCACTGAATTTTGTAGGAAATTGATGAAGTTCTCAGTATAGCCGTAAAATTTTGCGGAAGGAAAAAATGCAAGGGGTCCAATTATTGTCATTGAAAGACCTCGCGAACTCGATAGGTTTTTCAAAAAAAATATTCACGCGTTCGTGTGGATTTAAATTTCATCCACTCAAATTCATTTTTAGTTTAAAGAACTTTCGATTAGTTTGAAAAATACATTTATCGTTAAGTACTGCAAGAGCAAAAGATTGACAAGAGAAATCAGAAGGTTTAATTATGATAGATGATTAGAGATGCCACCGAGTCCGTGAAAATTATTTTCAATCATACAAAAAAGGTCCAGCGTGGGTGAGAAAGGAGCTGGTAGAAAGGACAAATCAGGTCCTGACACTGTCATTGTTTCCGTCAGTGGCCATAAAAATAAAGCAGATTGCCATGCGTCATCCTCGAATTTAGTGCAATTTTCCATGCAAAATTTTTGTTCATTCACATCAAAATTTACGTTAGTTTTAAAGTTGTTTGCCCCTTCAGTTGGAATATATTGACTTATTAAGTTACCTTATATTTTGTATTATACAAATTAAAGACTTCGAGAAGAATACTTAAATGAACAGATCCGCAAATTAACTAGTATAGTAGACTGAATGTTCAAATATTGTACAAGTTTTCAAGGTAAAATGTGCAATGGGGAAAATAAGTAAAACAACAAGGACGAGTTACGATAGTCTGATCTAGATAATCATGACTGTTTAAGTAAAATGTTAGATTTTTATAAGCCACTGCCGTCAGCAATACTTTTAACCCTAAATTCCATAACTAACGGTGTTAAAACAATCTCTATCCTATCTACAAGAAAACCAAAAAAATAAATAAACATTATAGCTCTTTGCATGTGCAAGTCAAACAGTCTAATGAAACTTACGGCTGAGGTTTGGCTAATAAAGAGATTTTGGCTTTAGTGCATTGTATTAGTATCAAATAGTATTTGTATTCACTATATCAAGGGATAATGATATGTATACACAAATTTCCAACGTCTCTGAACTAACCCAGTAGTCGCTTTAGGAATGTTTTCCCTAAAAAAATGCAACTGTCCTCAGAAAACCGTTACCGGAGAGTTTTTCGTTGAATTCAAGAAGTATTTTCTGGGACAGATAATAACCAGTCTTACAAACTTACCGACATTTACTCCGTCATCTAAGAAAGTATATTGTGTTCAGAAGTTGCAAAAACACAAGACGTCAATGAAAGGAATGAAACTCACCTGCCAAGAAGTCTATGGCCACTTCAGCTGAAATTCGGTAAAAATTTTACCGAATGATAATTAGTTATGCATACTGTTAAAACTCTCGCTGAAGGATTTCTAAAAGCATCAAAATATTCTTACCACCTTATTTGATACAAAGATAGAAGGGCAATAACATTATCTTTTACTTGCCTAGCGACATTTTTCCTTAAAGAGACGAAAAACAAGGCGTCATGATTTTTTTTGAAAACCGCAGAAACCGACTGGCGTGAATAATGAAATGTAGCATCACTTGGGTAAAGTTTATTTGAGACATTTTAACTCACTTGTCACTATTGTCTCAATTGCCTTGACTAAATTTAGAATGAACGACTTTGGTGAGATGTAAGGAAAAATACAAATTAACCTCTTCCATAATCGTAGGTCTTACAATTTTGCCAATTGAAACACATATAACCCAAGCAAACTGTATGTAATTATTTTGCGTCCGCATATAGCAGCCTGTTCAGTGAGCATGTTGTCATATATACGAAAAGGCGGTTTATCTAGTGTGATTTGCATTACTCCCCAAATTATGTAACGATGCACGAGTATACCAAAGAGTGTCTATCAAGTTAAATAGTGTCACGTTGGCGAAAACTGTCATTACGGGGTATAAGCCAAAATTTTTTGTGGACAGATATTGCGACCATTATGATATTATATTGCTTTAGCAAACGTACCTAAGCCGCTTAACAAACCTGAAAAACAAAATTCAAGGAACGTCTAATTTGCATTTTAACTGCTTACAAAGAACAATCATAAGAAGGTATCGAACATGTTTCAGTACGTACGGGCTAAGGACGCTGCCTCTTGCTCTGAAACACAGTAAAGTTATTAAAGACAAAATTCTGTCACTTCTACAAGCTAAATAAATCAATATGACTGATGGAAGTCTCCGAAAGTACCTGTTATTTGTTCGACAAGTTCTTTTACTGTAATAGAAGGTACAAATGTTCCATCATTCCCTTCTGCATGGCGGCACTTCTTCGAAGTTACGTAAAAGAAGTATAGAAAACTACGTAAGCTTCCTATGTTATAGAAGAACATGTTTTACTTACGCAGCCTTGTAGTGACGGCTAAAAGCAAAACATTTTATTTGTCCGTTTGTCACGTTAAATGTACGTTAGCGGAGAGGAAATGACGCTTTGTACATACCCTCCATTACACTTGTCAAAACCGATACTGAAAAATATACAGCGTTAATGCATAAGACTAAGTATTTTATATATTGATGCGCAAGAAACAGTAGATTTAACTAAGTATTTCAATATCCTTCCTCGTGCAATTGGTAAGGCTCACCTAGGTCCTTGCCCTGACCTGAAACAGTGACGCAAGATTACTTCGATGTCCTTAGGAGTACAATTTTTCTATATAATTCAAAACACATGCTAACAAAAATTATGGATGGGTATTTACCGCCGAGGACTTTGAGAACTTCAGCAACTGGCACAAATACAAGAACACATTAAATATCTGCATTAATAAATCCCCACAAAAAAACAGTATCAACAAGGCCAGGGCATACGTATGTCGGTTGTATTTCCTAAAATTCAAGAAACTTTGGTCAATCAGGTTATCATTTAGCTCTCCAACAGATCTTAAAGACAAGAGGCCAGTTATCACCTTTGAAGAAGTTTAGAATGTCCTCATCTAAAAGACAAGATTTGAAGTTTGTCAAAAAGGCTCACAGATGCGCAAGTATGCAGGAGAGTTTTGAATGCCAAAAAGATAAAAAGGTTATCATTCTACTAGGTTGACATTTTTTAGTTCGTAACTGGCCCATAACAGCTTTAAGGTATTAAAAGTAATTCCCACACAGATGTCAAAACATGTTTCTTTATGACTTTGGTAGATCAACATTTGTGGCATGAAAAACGTTTAAAAAACACGATTCGCATTCAGTCTTTAAGACATTTGGTATACTCACTTGATTCCCCATCTTTTTCTTCATTTCATAAAGTATAATCAAAGTTATCAAAATGGTAATAGCATGAAATATTGTACGGTAGGATACGGATATCTTCTGTGTGAACACAGTTAATATGAACTCACTTTGCACGAGGTCAAGAAAATTGCGCACTAGAAACGAAAAAGCAATTATGCAAGAACGTCTACCTTATTACCCGAAGGCATAATTATCTAAACCATTACGGCGTTTCATTGCTAAAAATTCAACTTTGACCTTTTATGAAGGCCAGATTAAAATTATTTATAATTCAGATTTTAACTTAATTTTTTATGTCTACTTAACCAGACATTTTTGATGGGTTTCATTCACAAATAGTCAAATTCTCTTACTCAGATCCTGTGCGTTTCCTAAAATCCCAAATTATTTTGTCATTGTCAGAATCGCTGGTCTCTTCTGCTCAGCGTGCTAACACGTGAACATAAATAAGCTCGGTTTTTAAATTTTACCTTCGAAAAATTCGAGAACAAAGAGTTCTAAAATTAGAATTGAATAACTAGATAAGTGATGCCGTTGACATTGCTCACATGAACACATAGCTATATAATGTCACTCTGTTTAAAACACTGGTAGAGCTGCGTGGCAAACTTTATGGAAGTTTGAAACCCATGTACTAACTAACAGGCATCAGTTATATCGAAACCATTAATATGCGTTTTAAACAAGTACAAAATTATCAACATATGTTTTTCAGAATACAAAAAAACAATGTGTCCAAATAATTTGCATTTTTTTCATACCCCAATTCCGTTCTGAAGCACGAAAACATTAACAAATACTAGACTTGTTTGTTGGTAAACAATTGCAAAAATAAGGTCCTTTCGTGGCCTTAAAAACAGCAGAAACCTTAATAAATACTAGGAACATTGTGTTCCTATGCTAGCCAAAATATTAAAATAACTGGATGGTGTCTCACCTGTTATCAGCGTGAGTAACGCTGGAGCTACAAAAATAGAGCACCATGTTTGACAGCATATGCGTTTTCTGTGCTTTAACTCCGTTAGGCTTCCAGTCGAAACTGAAAGCAGCCTTAAAAAAATAAGACCACTTGCAAGGACTACATAAGGAAAAAACGGTCATACACTTATGCTGAAGGTACAGTTGTTTAACCTTCTTCTTTTTTCCAATGGAATGACGATCCTCGTCTGTTTTTGGAACCAAATCCTCCGAGAACTGCCGTGGATGGGACTTCACTGACCCTCTATCATGGTACGTTGCCGCTAGCGTTTGTTAAGATGTCTCCTCGCTACTTACTGGTATTTTTTCGTTAAGACAAATGTGCCCCATTTTGACCAGGATAACATTAGTATTTAACTACCTTAAGCCCTGTTATGAATGTCTACTAATTTAAAATTATATAAGGCTAGCTCTATGATTGAAGCAAAAGATACCACCGGCATTAACCTGTTTGGCAATATAAATTGTTCAACCATCTGTGGCATAAAAATCAATGTCAGTCCATATATCTATATAGATGCCTAACCACCAGTTACTTGCCCACGCAGAGTTCTCCACTATAAAAAGCTTTACTTTCGCAATCAACTCTCTGATTATCTCGACTATTTATGCTCATGCCACCGGATGGTCTGCCGGTAACACTTGCGGTCTTTAAGTGCAGCCTACGCTTTCAAGATCAGGAAACCTTCGCAGACGCTGGACCGTTCCTGCATATCAGCCTACGCTATTTTTGGATTTTATCCCCCATTATCAGTTCTGCAAATAATAGCGCAAACGATTTCTCGTCGGTTTATGACCATTTAACTAAAGGCATATAGGCATGCATTCATTCTGGAAAATAATTATTTTTTAATAAAAAAACCTTAATAACAACTTTCTACCCAAAAGGCGTCGACGCATAAACTAACATGCAAACTGACATAACTAAAGAAAAATCAGCGGCCAAATCATTACAGTGGGACTTCAAGTGGATGGCACAATTTAACTTATAGATAATATTTGCGCCAAAACTCTTTTGAGAAGAAAATGGAATGAGTCCACAGTTAAGACGTTTTTCACCACAAAAAATAAAGTGTATCTTTAAAAGAGGAAGGTTCGATCTCTGAAGCTGAAGGTTTATTGGCCTAACGATTCAGATTCTCACTTGATTCCATCATGAAAAGTAGTTTCAAATAATGGGTTTGAGTGAGCGTCTGAGGCGTCAGGCCAACAAACATCCCATTGCAGCGAGCGCATGCCTTGCCTCTGGACCTGCTCGATCGAAATGTTGTCCTATTTTTAAGCAGCATGTGTCCTCACCGGTCATCGACCATGGCTTAAGAATTGCATGACAATCCTAACAGAAAAAAATGGGAGACGCGCAGCCAGGATCACTGATCACATAATATGAAAATGAGAATGTAGGGGATATTGTATGAACGAAATATGTTTTCGATGGACAAATGGGCCCTTTTCATGGAATGATAAACTGATTGACAGGAAGCATTTCGGAATACACCATAAATATAGACTTATCCTCCTGTCACTTCCAGGCAATTACTTTATTTCGTATTTCCATACATACAAAATTTATTGTTCAAAATCAATTATCAATCTTTAGGCGTTGCCAATGGTCTTAAGAAAATATGGCTTTCTTGGTCAAAACATGTGTTTTAATTGTAAGCGATAAGGTAAGAAGATGCTTTGAAACTTCAAAAACTGAAATTTGAGTGGACGGCACGGCTCTTACTGCATGTGTTTTGCAGAGAGGCTGCTATTGCCGATGAACGTTTGATAAGATAATTAAGCTGTAGGCAGTTATTACGTCTAAAAATTACTACAATAATTTGTTTAAATCAATAGGCCCCCTTATCTTGCGCTGCTCTTTTTATTTGTTTGGTTATGTTCCTCTTAAGTAACCGTATTGCAAAACACAACCACACCAACATTTTATAGATATTATTTATTTTTGAGACAGAAACAAAACTTTAATGCTAACTTCATGTCCTACGTGGGAGAAGGTACTTTTATGTAATTTTTCAGGATATTCTGATTCTTCGGTTGGAATTCACTTGTCAAAAAAGTAAATGTTTCTACTAAAAGGCTCTCTTTTGAACACATGCCTCCTTGTAAGAAAATTCTCTTTTATGGACACTGCTCACACAAATACGGTTAAGACAACAAAAATCGTGTCCACTACTGGTAATTAAGACAAAAATATAATTATAAAGTTAGCAATATTTTTAATTATAACAGGCACTGCCATGTATAATAAACAATTTCACTTTCTAGACTTTCTTACAACAGTCTTTTAGATGCTACGGAGTTCGATCTGGAACTCCTTGCACGCCAGTTATGTCAGTCAACTTTGAATACTATGTCTACTCTCTGTTTTACTTACCAATGGTCTTCAATTTGCCTAAGGAAAATAGCCAAGTTTTATGTTATATTGCAATTTGAAGGAGGCATGCATTCATTTGGATACGCCACTGTATAAGCGTTATGATTATTACCTATTCCGAATTCCTTTGCGCGACCAACTTCGATGACATGAAAAAGCGCAAAGTTAGACCCGAGACAAATATATATGAGAGCAAACGAAATACAAAATAGGCAAACAGCCCGGGCTCAAAATGCTTAAGAGGCATGCTTAGTTGAAGGGTTGGCATGGTGTTGTAGGTAGTTATTCATTTGGGTTGAGAGGACAGGTTACGTTCAGAGTCCAGCGAATTCCATCCACAAAAGGTCAAATTTTGCAATTCGGTTTGCCACAGAGCATGGATCTAACAGATATGCACATGGACAAGTTCACAACCATGACATGACATTGTCGAAGTTAAGCTTTTTGAAGCCACTTACGTAGGTACACCCCGAGCTCTGATGCATGTGGAAAAATTTGGATTTTGTTAATATGTATTACTTGATTTACACGAGCAGTTTTATAAGAATGTGAAGGAGATGTTACTTAATATTTTTTTACAGACCCACCTTTCAGCAGACCCACGAATTTTTCGCCTACAATTTTGCAATTATTTTTAATATATTATTACCAGCAATCTTATCAAATTCAAGGGAAACGTTTTTAACCTGTTTCTACTGAACATTTTCTTACCAATTTTGGCAAAATAATATGGCACTGAATCAAGGGTTTCTTAAGCCATAGTCCAAAACACGTTATATCTTCCAAAATCGACGCATCCATGAGAACGGATCATTGTTTGTATTTAATTGACGAGTGTAGAATTAAGCCCTATAAAACTATGCCTGATTTATTGCATTATTGCTGAAGAATGCAGAACGCTGAAACCCTTCAATAACTCTGCGTTTATAAAAACCCTCAGGAAATTTCACTTTAACCTAAAACGCAATCCGTGCATGGGCTGTAAGATGGGGAGCGAGCGAAGGATATTGTTTTGCCACTAGGTGATTCACGTAAGGTCAATGGCAAACAGACTAGGTGTATTGAGTTTCTCCAACTTTGGTTTAATCGATTGCTTGAGTGTTCGTCAAAGATGTTTGTCAAAGATTGAGACATATTAAAACTTTGTTTCGAGCAAAACCACACTACTTTCGAACATTGTGTTCAAGCAAATTTTGAAACGCTTAATAGGCGATGGAAAAGAGAATGACATTTTTGTTTGCGGACATTGGTAATAAAACCAGAATGAAATTTCGTTTGGCAAGCTTTTGCTGTTCAAAATAAATTGCCTGTGCGGGTAAGTTGTGTTTTTTGACCTGATGAATCGCATATGCTTCGCAAACAGAGCCTAACAAACAACTTTTCGATAATAGGGATAATTGGTATGTATAAATGTATTTTAACTGGAATTCGTATCCTGGGAGTTAAGACAATAGGGATGACTCCCTCAGTCATCAAGATCGACGAAGCAAATCAACGAAAGTTATGCTCCCAAACTTAGTCATTACTCTTTTTAGAGACATTTTGCCGAAGGATTTATGTTCCATCAACGCTCTTTGTGGATGGGTTTGGGCTAAAGTAGGCTCGTTGGTCCACGCGAACATAAAATTTCACTTGTAAATATGGCATTAGAATAAACTTCTACATAAGGTTTACTAAAAATTGCCATTAACGGCAAACATATGTCCTTATGTGAACTTTTTTACGAATATTAACGTGCAAAACAATGTTTACTGGAACTTGTCGTATATGTTCAGTTTTGACGAAAATATTGCTAAGCAATATTATTCTTTTGTCTTTATGTTAGACCTTCGTGAGTTGTTTAATTTTTGGATGTATTTTAGTTTGAGGGGTAAAAACCATGTAAATTGTCCGAAGTTACCTTTAACGCGGAAAGTTAAGCAAATAACAGGCCAGCCTGAGGCAACTTATTTTTACTAATTCTCTTACGATTTACTACAATGCTACTATGTTCATATTTTCACTCAAATAAAATTTCGGATCTAGTTTTAATTGACGGATGCCGCAATCTTATGTTTGAGGTAAGACTGAGGCATAAATGTCGGCATCCAAACACGGAAACGGAAAGAACTTTTGTATTTACATACCCGCATTTTTAGGCGTGTGAGTAACTGAAAAAGTAAATTTCTTATCAGCAGATTTATTGCATCTTCTTGCAATGTTATAAGGACAACTCTCAAAAACGGACAAAAGTCAAAAAATTATTCGTGAAATAAGGATAAAATTTGTTATTGTGCGTTTTAATTGAAAATAGTTCGCCAAGTGTCCGTGGTCCGGAGTTTCATTTTGTGATATAGAAAAGTAAATTCGAGCCCAGCAAGTTTACAGTTACTTTGTTGGTTCACAAATTCCTAAAAACTGGTCCGACCTCTTATGTTCACCCAAGTTATAGACCGGCTCATGCCCCGCCAAGGACATTTTATCATATACATTTCCTTTGCATAACAACAAATACATATTTATGATGCAAGCCATACGCAGGTCCATCAACTGACATCCTTTATGCGACTCATCGTAGGAATGCAAACAGCAGAAACGAAATTATGAAAGTTGGAATCATGTTTGCGTACCTGACAGTTCAGTGCCAATTTCGCCTAAGAAAAAAAAATAATAAAAATGTGTACTTCATCCGCATGTTTATAATTGTCTAAATATTGACTGCAATTTAGTATAGCCTCGAATCACACGCAAAATAATTATTTCTCTTCAACTAAAATGCATACTGTGTAAATAACAAAGAAAGTGAGAAATGTTCTGGATTTAATTCTTACCTATGTAAAACTGGGTAGTCGGTTATGTGGGTTTTTTATTTTGTACGTTCACCCCTTAAATTGCTTCATGATCTTAGGAGACGCCAACTTGTAAAGAGCCAAAGCTTTTTAATTTGGATAATGCCTCAAAAATTATTATTCCTCTTTCTACAAAATGAAACCTAAGAATAACATCAGCTATGGTCTAGATAAGCGTATTATATTAAAAACGCAATGAGCTCATCTACCTGTGGGTGCCGCAAACGCCGCAGCAATAAGGAAGCAGCAGACAATGAATTTGTGCATGTTGGTGCATAACCGTGTGTTTCCCGTCTGTGTCTTTATATACAAATTTGCAAAGTGCTGTAGCACGTGAGTAACCACAGACGTGCGTTCACGTGTACGAGGAGTTTGCGCGGCAATAAAGTACGTGGACCCATGGCGAGTTTGAAGTTTGCTTCCAAACTTTGCTACTCCAGCTAACAATTTCTTGATAAACCGCTTCTAGTACTTGTCAACGGAGAAGATAAATAAGGAATTCGGGACCGCATTTTCAACTGCCGTAGGCGACTATACGAATTCCAAAGTAAGCAAAAGCATCTACGATAAGTTGTTAGATAGCGGTCATCCTGGCAATGCATGTCCTAAGTGAACTCTAAAAATCTGATTTTGAATAAATCACTCAATCGTCAAAGAGGTGCCCTTTTTGCAAGCAAACACATGTTTAGAGAACAAATACTCAAATACTACATTACATATAAACGTTGGCGTCGCTTTTAAAAGACTTATTTTCTATCCTCGGAATTAAGTAAAACAGTGAGAGGTGCCGTTTGGCTCCTTTGTCTTTTCAGGCGCCAAAGCCACAAGTGGTATTAAAATATAAAAATACCGTCGGTCGTGGGCAGCAGCCTTGGTCTTTTGAAAGTCCTAAGGATTTAGATGAGATTTGAGTGTTATTACCGTTTTCGTATAAAAAATATTGTGTATTATACCCAGCACTGCCGGTTATTGCTTCGTTTTTTGATTCTATTTATTTGATTTTTCAAGAGGATGGTCGCATGTATAGCACCTGTACACTCGGTCAAGTACTCCAAATACGTTGTTCTTAAGTACAGTATGTGACCTATCTCATGAAATCCGATAACGGAAGCTGGTTAGAGAATTTTTTGACACCTTTAACGTGGCGCATTTTGTTAGCTCACCCACATCCTTCAATGAAATGTCCTTTTCTTGTTCAGAAATTGTGTTTGCGTAATTATTTCAAGTTAAATATCAGTAAGTTTTAGCGAAACTAGACGTTGAAACATATTCGTGCAATTTCCTATGCTAATATATTACTTAGACTCCAGTTACGCATTTAAGCGACTTTTTCATTGAACGGGTTTAGCCGGACTAGAAATTTTATTTCGTGTCCGATGTTGACCATTATTATCAGTCGCCTAACAAAAAGGTTATTTTAAAAAACCAGGGGTTTTATCAATTCCTTTATGTCAAATTAGCAGATCTGTGCGAATTGGTGCCCTTAAGTGCAATAATAACGCAGACTGAGATTCCCTCGTTTAAGTGTCCGACACTTTTTGCCGTTTGGAAAATTCTACTTGATGTCACATAGATGACCACCACGGAATAGTCATTTCCAGCTTTAGACATATTACACACTACTTTTCGTGTAGGTTAGCTTCTCTGCACACCTCATTCAGAAATAGAACGAACAAAACATTAATAGTTTCAGCAAAATATCAGTATTTATATGGGCGCTCTGTCGTGCATTCGTAATCGAAGAACGGAGTCTAAAAGCGAGCAAAAACAACGGGAATGGCCTCAATGTATATACAAAGGCACGTTCTCACGTTTACGGTAGAAAAATATTGTTATTGCTTAAGAACGTGAAAGAAACCGCCAAAGGTGTCAAAATTTTACTTGTCCTCGCCGTGCAAAAATGCAAAGTACACACAGATCCGTCGACGGAGTGCAGTAATAAAGCACTTCATAAAGAGGTAACTTATTGAGCAATTTTTTTTTATTGATCCAAGGCATATTCGTTGCTGACTTTCGTTGTGGACAGTCATTTTTCTCGGAAAGGAAGTTTGATGTTTGAATGAGTCTTCAAGTAGGACCCAAACGACCATCTTCGTAAAAAAAACGCCTGAACACTCAGTAATTCGGTAAATGCCTTCCGGAACAATCTTATTTTAAATTTCTCAACAGACTGCTAATTCGGAATCTGTCTTTATAGAAGATCGTGTGAAAACACCGAAAATTATGAAGTATTCAGCAACATTTCGAGGCCGATCTGAAACTTAGCGTAATCCAAAACGAACGAGAAGTTTAAATTAATTTAACTGGAGAAAAGTTCTCTCTATAAGCACAAAATGTTTAAGATCACACCTGTCAGTTCTATTTAAATTTATTAGGCATCGACCGGCCTCATGGCATGTCACCTTATGAAAACTTTTGATCCTACGACGTCCCCATCGGCTAAATCAAGCAAAATGTAGCTTCTTTTGTTGAACCCCATCTCATTTAACTCCAAATAGTCAAGGGAATAATTAAACACTGGAAAACTGTTTTTGAATCTACACCCAGAATGTAGGCAGTTGACAAACTGTCATATATGATGTCACACTACTTATTAAACGATATTTAGATGTAAACGTCACTGAAACGCTGTTATTAGACGTGCTTTTATGTCCACTTTCATATTTACTACGTGCTTCGTATGAGAATATATTATATGCATCTAAAAACGAACTTTACTTAATTAGAGCCATTTCTGACGTTTTCGGGATATTGCGCTTTTCAAAATAAATCGACATTTCTAAACAACGCAACACTGCCTATAATATTTCTTTTATGTTTTTGATTCTTTTCAACTTGTACTTAATTAACATATGCATTTGACTCATGAAATGGTGTTGGTTTGCGAGCGATTAGCAATCATTCGTAAATTTCGACACATTTCATAAGTTAGGTCACGCACTGTATGTTTGACTAATCAAAAGGCAGCCTGGTAGTTTTTGACATTGTGGTGAGAATGTAAACAGTAGAATCCACTTTATTCATTGTTCAGGATATCTTACACAACACTGATTACACAATGATTCGAACACTCTTTTGGTTTGTTGTTACACCCTGTAATTTCACCTTGGTTTTTAAAGGTA
>CACRXP010000011.1:808559-822287 GCA_902702965.1 Spirometra erinaceieuropaei
AAAGGAGACGTCCTTTTCTACCCAGTGCGTAAAAGAATGAATATTTTTATGCATATTTTCCATGAGATATAATTTAATATACAAAGACATCGAAAATCAATGAGGAAAACGCATGCTACTTAAGTAGTCATTTTCTGTAGTGGGGTTTTTGCATGCGGCCGGAAAAAAAGTTCGTTCAAAAGCCGACATCCTGAGGTTACTGATTTATTGTAGAATCATGCTGCATTATGATTAGTTTTACAACCCAACTGAAGTAATCTTTTCGAGTCAAAAACGCTTTTCAGAATTTCGGTTAACATTTCATAAGTTAGTACACCAGCTGTATGTCGGAAGTCACGCGCATGGAACAGGAGGACTTCGTAGCAATTATTTTAGAGTGAAGTGGATGGACAACCTTATTCAAAATGCGATCAGCAAATTGCTCGATCGTTTTGAGATGTCGTTGTACTATAATATCGGCTAAAATGGCATTAGAAACACCAGAGACACAAGGGAGCATCGGTAGTATTCGTTTTGAAATTAACATTTTTTAAGCATGGCGGAAAAAAGGGGAACAATGAATAATGAGATTTAGAACAAAAACATCTATAAATCTCCAGATTAGGGGGCTGAGTTATGATAGAAACTTAAACGATGAATGCGATAATTATCTCTAATTTTAGTGAAAGGGCTTAAATACGAAGAGAAAGTAAAAGATTTGGCGTCAAATTAACACCTAGGTACCGGAAAGAGGATGGCTCATTGGGATGGATATCCAGAAATTGAGGACATAGAGCAAGTCGCAGTCGCAAAACGCAAAAAACTGGTCTATGTTTATTCTCTAATGTGCTGGTCGTCGCTCAAGCTTCTAGAGCTTGCCGTTATCGCAACGACTACTTATGGAAATACAATGGTGGTTGCCGCGAAGGAGGTCTACCGGGTGTCCTCACTCCTACTTATGCCAGTTAGATATCCTTTATAATAGTTGGTAACAGGTCCCTCCAACTCCTAACCAGAAAGACCTAGGGATGTTTATCTCAAAGAGGAACAGACCGTGGCATAGATATAAAAAGAAGTAATCTGAAACGATGACCTGCCTGATCCAAATACAGCACCATTTTTCTGTTTGTCAGCAGCAGTACATGCCCAGTCGCTTCTAACTGCCATTTGAGGAATTCCTGGTTGATGCACTATCACTTTATTTGCAGTCCCATATCTTAAGACGCAATTCCGGCCACGTTGGTTTGGGAGCTTTGTCCAAAATCCAGAGTAGTCAGGCCAGTTTTCGGAAGGAAAAGTAAATACTCTAAATTAGTTATTAATCAATTGTTCACATTAAACTTCATCAGAACTTCAAATAAATGGGGGCAAATGTTCGAGTTTCAGGTTATGACTAGGGACGAGGAAGACTGGTCAAAAACCGGAACTATTTCTTTAGTTTTTGGGACATTTCAGCTCGTACAGCAATCCGCCGTCAAATATGACAGTTCTCCAGATCAACAGCTAACCAAAAACCCATTATTTTTATCTGGACGTGACCTGGCAGCAATCGGTGTGCAGATACCAAGCGAATTCATACACTGACTTGGTTTTCACTCGAAGCCTAGGTCCCAATCAACTTTCGGCTTACTTTTTCCGTCATGGACAACAATCTTGACTACTGCGAAGTTTAACTCGTGACCCGTAATTGAAAGCGAGGGTAGCCGCTTGTGATTCTTTGTCCTGATCGTTTGTGCGCGATGCGAACATTTGTTTATTTTGACCAATGTGATTACAAGAACAATTAAGGCCGGGAGGCAGAACAGGAGACATTAGAGACATCCACCTGCTTTGCATGCGGGTTTTGAACCGGTATGCGATTCCAACGTCTAGGTCCGCAGCAATGCGCTCGGTCACCAGTGCGAATTCAAGAGTTCAGAAAAAATGATGAGTCGTTCTGTTGCTCGACCAGTCCACTTTTACCTTAATCAGAACTGTAAATCCAATTAACCTTTAGACGAACCCGATGAGGCAGACTAACGATCTCAGGGGTGATTTAGGGTTCACTTTTTAATTCAGAAAACGTCGCAAATGCCAAAATTTCATGAGATCGGTCACCAATTATTCGACCGATTTGAAAGTGATGTTGAGTAGGTGGATGTTTGTCTTAAAACTTTAAAAGTTTGGATTTCTTGGCAAAGCGTCATCGGATACGTGAATATTGAGCCCCACCGTACTACAGGTGGCGCAAGAGTGCCAGAGTTCGTGTCCTGACTTTAACTTCAGCTCTGACCCTCTAGCCATAAACCTAACCATCGTTACCCTAGCCATCCGTACTCCATCCCTAACAACAACGCTAACCCCTCCGGAATTTAGGACAAAGCCACCTGTAACACGCGATCTACATTCCCATGCACAACCTAACAGATAAACCGGAAAACAGTAGTTGGCGCAAACACACACTCACAGGATGCCTGGGAAACCAGGAATTCATAGGCATGTTCGACTTTCATCGAAAAAAAACAGGAGGTGAAAATGAATGACGACCTGCCTGATAATAATCTGCCTTATGCAGACTTAATTAACCAAGGAAATCTAAAAGGCTGCCTGATTGTGCAGAACTCACTTCTTCGCAGTTGTGATGGCTGTCTCTTAAACGACAGTGGAACCAAGCTCATGAATATGAGTTTGCTTCGAGAGAGGACGAAGTGTCGCTCGGGTACTGCGACTGATCTCATTCCTAGTCACTCCGACTCAGGGCTGTCACCTTTGAACGATAGGACTGTAAAGCGAGATCGATTACGATCCTGAGTGATCGTTGCGCACTTTACAATGCAATTAAACGGATGACCTGAAAACTCGCCGCAATATACAGAACTTTGGCCTCAAGATCGAAATTCAAGCTCCAAGGGCTCTTTCTAGCCATATATTTAAAGATAACTGTGCGAAAATGACGACCGAATAGAAGAATTATTATTCATTTTTTGTGGCACTATTACATTTGTACGAAGAGGAAGCAAAATAAATGTGTAATTTGACAATGCCCCCCGCTGACTTGGAGCACTTTTGCCGCAAAAACATGGAAAAATGACAATGGGTCTAAGGTCAATGCTGCACTGTAAGAATAAGCTAGTGCGCGGATAAATGTTCCTCATCAAAAGACAAAACCTTAATTATCTTTCAAAATACTGAATCGACATATTAATAGCCGAAATATTCCCTGTTAATAATTATTATGAACCGCCTAGTAGCCCCCCAGCTCTTTTATTTGTTGGGTCCTTTCGATTTTACACACTTGTTGTTAATATATACCTGTATGGGACCTCATGACTGCATTTCTAAATCGCTGACAGTCCGCGTCATCCCTGTTTTGGGAAATTTCTGAGAAATTGGTTCCCAGACGATTATATGTTTGTATAATATCAAGATCTCAAGATCTTGAGATCGGAAGGTCAGCCAAAGGAGGATTTTGGAATCTAAATTGGGAGTGACAGGGTACGTTGGACATTCTTCACCCCATCAGGGAGCCCAGAACGACAAAAAAGTCCGCAGTCACAGAAACGCCTACCACAGCGAACGCAGCCTTTCTTGTAAAATCTAGTAAAAGCGAAGGCAAAGAACAGCTTTAACTTGCAAAGACATACCAGGCCCATTTTGAATGCACCTGGGAGTCGCACTGAGGAGAACGGCCTTCAGATACCGAAACTCATGCTGTCCAGCCATATTACCGGGACGACTGATGCATCATCGTTCAAAATGTTTGTGTTACGGTTAAAGTTTCAGTAATATCTCGTCGTCATGCAGTAATGCCAGGTTAGAAGATTTAATTTCCTATTATTTTCAGTTATAAATTGGACGCATAAATTGCTATCGTTGACTTCGGTAGCAACGCGAAGTGCTGATCTACCCAGGGATACTCAAGCCTACGGTTGAGGAACGTGATACTACTCACGCGTCTCCCCTTTTATATTACCTCTAGAAACCGACCTCTTGCCGGTTAAGCAAAGAGTACTTATTTTGGAAGTTGTTACCCTAAAAGACAGAATTTAAGCAATATTTGAAGGCAAACGTCGTTTACACTTCAAAATGCTGGTTCTTTCTTCAGATTGCTGCATTAAGTAGTCAGATGTCGTGCACACTTAATCAAATGCGCAGCTATTTGAACCGCCGGCTGCCTAACGACGGCAAGCAAACAGGTCTTACCTGCCCTCGTTGGTATTCTTTCTGTAGTTTAACTACCTTGTGGGAAAAGGCAACTTATTTGAAATCTACTAGACACTTTAGAGGTCACAACGGGAACACCAGACGATACGTTCCGGAATATTCATGGTTGCTCCTTACCTGTACGATTACCTGTGTATGCGCAAGCACACCGCAAACCCACATGTTTAATCTAACTATAGCTGTATGTCCCGCATTAACTTGACTGAGTCTAGCCTGAATTGTAGATACAGCAGAACCTTAAGTTTAAACGTATTTTTGAACGTGTCTTAAAAATTTTTAAAGGGCATTACTTGGCTAAGCTGTACAGGAACATAGCGACTCATCCCAGGAAATGTTGACTGCAATTCCGAAATGCGTTTTCTATTAGGTAGGATTACATATGTGGAGTTTTAATATTGTATAGCGCGTACCATAATCCCATAATACGTCAGACGCATCAAGAAGATGGCAATTGAAGGCATATCTTATCGATCGCCTGCAAAAGCCGTGCTCAGTAAAAATGACTTTCGCCGTGGTAGGCACTTTCTGTGCCTTTAAACATAGTTTATAAAAAATGCATATAAAAATACCCCGTCTTAGTTTTTGACGGACAAATGTCTTTTTCAAATTTTCTACTCGAAGAAGCGACATATTTTGTTTTTAAAGACGTTTCTGATTACGAGGCGTTCCTAAGTAATATAAAAAAACTGCGCGTATTCAGGTATTTTGCACAGCAGAATACCAGCGTCGTTTTCAATGGAACACTGTTTTTCTTATAAGCACTCGGGCTCCCTGAGCAGACTGTCCGACTAGGCATCGTGAACTCTAATTCAAACACGCAGATATTCAAATCGCCCGTTGCCTAGTGTCAAGTAGTAGGTCCACGATGCTCACCCCTATCTTCCATATTTTGTTGATACCCTTTCTGGACTTTAGCTTTAGTGTGGCGAAGCTCTACTTACTTAAAATCTATCGGAAAATTCAAAGGTCTCTATGGGAATGTTGGGGCAATGTATTTGACGATATGTAAGTTAGTTGCGTGAGTGATAGTGTACGCTTAATGAACGTTTACCCCACAATGGACAGAGATTCCTGTAGGGCAAAAACTATTATCTATAATGCAGTTGAAAGATTTTAAAAAACAGATGTGGACCCGCAGTTAGATGCAGTATCTCAGAAGCTACATTAGTATCTTTAAAAATTTCTTAGCAAAATTTAAAGTATTGGAACTTTTCTGGAAAATCGGAAGCTCAGCATACGGATGCCGAGCAAATGGAGTTCGAATAAGTTATGATTTTGTAGTTCACCTGCAAAATAGTGCAGGTGGGCATGTTGTGAACCCTGCAAAGCACAGGCTCATCAGGGTTATGTTCAAATGGAACGACGCCGACGACAGAAAACACGCTACATATGAGTTGAAAATCCGCTGCAGCTATTCGAAGCACAACACGCCACGGTAATCCGCGGTGAAATTCTGCATGCAGCAAGAATTATCTGCCGCTGTGAATCTATCATCTCTTCACAAATCCACTATTAATTCTTCAAATTATTTCGAGGTTGTGTTCAAAACCTTTTTCCCACCATACAGAAAACCACACCTAAATTCTGAAGACCGACTGATCAGCAGAAAATCTCGCAGTTTAGCTGCAGAAAATCAAGCGAATACACAGATGTATTCCAGATTCTACAGGATTTCGGAGTATGATCAGGCAGATTCCTGTGCGGGTAGCAGGAGGCGTAGACACACATTCTGGGTCCATCTTTACCCAGAGGAGCCTTGACGTTTGTACAAACGCTTTATATGAGCACGGAGTTGGGTTGATTAACAGTATGGCCACCGCCTCTGCCGTCCCAGGTATCTGCTGACGCAAGAACCAGGCGTGTCTCACCGACACTGTATAGATGACTCGGAACGCTTGGTTGACGTCTATCTGGTGACCGCTGTCAACCAAGTGAGCCATAATTCCGCTAGGGATGAACTTTTCCACACCTTGATCTAGCCAAGTAGGATGGTGCTCTCGCATCCGCTTGAATAGGCGCCTAGTTGTCCGACCAATATAATCTGCCCCACAGGAGCAGGTGAGGGCCGATATGCACATTGAAGAGGTCTGAAAAGCAGTCTGCCCTTACCTTCAAGGCAAAGGAACGGGGTGTTTGTGAGAATTAGTCTTAACACAGCGGCTGGGCACATGTGTGTGACAGTAGCGTTTAAGCGACGATGTAGAAATTCGCTCGTGGAATCCTCCCGAAGTGACGGTGTGAGAAATAACTCCTTTTTTCTCAGCCTTCGCGAGGTCAGACTTTGGAGGGTCTTCTTCCATATATAGTTACTAATAAACTTTTTGGGACGGCCATTTTCCCGCCACGTTTTTTTTATAGTGGCGATTTCACCCTGAGGCGTATCCGGAGTGCATATTCTCCTAGCTCGGCTGGTGAGGCAGCAGAACAAGCTTCGTTCCTGACTTGGCGGGACAAAACTACAGTAATTTGTGTATTTTCCTGTCCAGGTTTTCTTACAAAACACACTACTACTAATTCTTCCAACCGGCATCGATCAAGTAGGACATCCAGGAGGGAGAGGCCTTCCCTGTCCTCTTTTTCCAAAGTGATGGTTAACGCTGAGTAAGCCTGATTCGCTTTTTACGGGGGGTGTTCAGATCAGACTTTTCATCCGCTATCGCAAAAATGTCACCAACATATCGTGCATACGAATAATGGTCCGTTATAATTGGACAGAGCTGGATTTTCTCTAGCTTTCCCATGAAAATCTCAATTAGTAGAGGTCCGTGTGTAATCTCATCTCTACGCTGTCGATCTGGCGGTAAAACTGACCATCGAATTTGGATTGGGCATTTAACGCGCAGCGATGGCAGAGACGGTGGCCATACCACCAAGTCAACCCAGCCTTGTGCTCGCATTAAGCGTTTGTACAAGCGCTAAGGCTCCCCTGAGTAAAGACGAACCCAGGCATGTGTGTTCACACCTCCTGTCACTTCGCGTTAGTGCGACGACACAGAGACAAAACTAATTGCTAGTCGCCTTCCATCTACCCCTCCCTAAGGCCCTTGACGTAACTAGACTCTGACCCCTGACCTCTGAACGCCCTCAGCCCTCTCCCCCATATTTCCTTATATCGCCTTTTTAACTTTTACTACTCTATCCTTCCTTGTATTAGTAAGCAGGCCTGATGATAAATAATCGAAAGGGTAAGTTCGTCAGACTTGACTTCTTAAATCCCACTTGTTGATAGCACATTCTCTGCCCAGTTGTTCTGTTAAAATTTTGCTACCTATCTAACATCGTCTCCACGGCCTCTGGACTAATAGACAGAATGGTGATTTCGCGAAATCTTACGCATATCTAATAGCTAAGGCAGGAATTATTGTAGGGATTTTGGCTTTCTAGATACCGCAGCAAACAACCTCATTTACGGTAACGTTCATTCATTAGACCGAGGCTGAGTGCGTGGTCATGGGAGGGATAAAAGCACACGTCGTAATCTAGAAAAACGGCAGCATAACAAAAATTGTTTACAGCCCATCGCGTGATTCTTTTGGGGGCGTCGTCTTCGTCAAGTACCGAAAACTGCGTGCACCCAGATTTCTGCGCAGTAGAAGATCAGCATCAGTGTTGGTGGAACCTTTTTCCCACGTGCACTCCGTTTCATCAACCGCACCGTCTTTACAACCACGACATATATTGGTTGGCACCGACGGTGACAAAAACAACAGGCACTATCTTAAGCGGGGTTAAACACACGCGTGATTTTAAGCTGATGTTATTGTAACGCATTATCACGTGGCAGCGGAAATTCGCCTATAACGCCCCTGGAAGGGCATTTTGAGAAAATGACGATTTTTCCTGCAGTAAAGCGTGATCTAAGTGGTATTTTTGGCTATATAATTGTTTATTTGTGGAGGGAGAGGAAAAGCAAAGCGCTCAACTGCCCAAATCTTCGGGAGCGTTGGGCATTTTCCTTAACTGCTTCATGGTAAATACTACATCTTAGAGCCCAGGTTGCCTACTTTGTCCTAATTTGTTTTGGTCTGCTTAAAGAAAGGAAGAATTCGCGCGCATTGCCACCTACAGAAAGACTAATGTCAAGAACTAAAAGTTTACGCATTTCCTGCAGCGAACTTTAGGGTGTCCATCAGGTTCAAATTCAGCTTTTGCCCTTACGCGACAGGTAATTTAAGCATTTAGATGAAGATGGTAAAAAAGTTTGCCTATGCTGGTCTGTAATCCCATTATTTGGCTATAATCATTCTGCATTGTCAGGCATGTCAGCCATTCGGGCGTTCGCACACAACACAAGTAAACTCCTCTACCTGAATTACGCTTCATTTCACGTTGGAAATTGACGTGTGGGGCTTCAAAGTCCTTTGGTTATAAACAATGGCAAAATCGATTTCGCAAAGATTAAAAGTTTATCTCCTTTGCAACGCATAAAGGTAAAACTTTCGCTAATGCGGCCTTTTCCACGGTCCCTGGGGTAGAACTGATTTTGATGTCAGTGATATGGGGAACTCAGGTTATTTGCTAAACACCAAGCAGATGTTCTGTTTGCATTTCGTAGACAATTACAATGGCCAAAAATGTCATCTTGGGCCTTAAAAATGTTAGTGCATAAATCGCCCGAAAACCCGAATCAGGAAAACAAAAAGCAATAATGGGCTGATTATGAAAATGGACAACTTTTCAGCCATTTTTACCAATATACGGAATCGGCGAACTCCCCAAGTTGAATCCGATAATCAGTATGAAAATTTGTGGATCCACATTCATGTCAATTATTCTGAGTACAAAAGGAAATCCAATTTGTCTAATACGCGGACATCTGAACAGTTCTGATTATCAAAATGTCACCATATCGCCTAGTTGTGTAAAACTTACCAGTTTGTGCAGGGCAACGCATCATGAAACGCTGTTTATCACTTTGGAGAGATTCAAATGTAGTTGAATTACTGGATTTTACAGTATGCATTTATTCAAAAAAACTGTTTCGGAGCAACACAGCTCACCAAAATGTACGCAAAATGGCACAGTAGGTTTTAAAACCTCATTCTGGAATTTCATTTCTGTTACTGTAATTTGTCGCTTAGAATAAAAAGGCTGATTAATATTCGGGCTAAAGAATCATTCTGCTAAATTTCTGCGCCGGTATTTCTAGATGATGAAGAGAAAACAAATCCAGAAGGGTGTTTGGTATTTTATCCAACAGCTATGTTCATTGACAAGCCTCCCAGCGTATGCTCCTGCGAAAAGCGTCCCGATCGATGCGAGAGGCTCTACTTTTGCAGAAAGAGACTGTAATTCATTGTAATAAAGTTTTTTTAACTTCAAACGGTCGACTCACATCCATACGGTTTATGCCACCTATCAGCAAGACACATCTTAGTCAACAATTACTAAAAATAAAAATTTCAATTTCAAAATTGGTAGTTTGTGTTATATCTTTCCCACCTTTCCATTCACCTTTGCTTCATGCTGTTAAAAATGTCGTTCAAATAGCGAGCCATATAGTACGTAATTTGAACAATCGAGCTTTTTTCACAAAATGCCCCTTCATGAAAACATAATACTGCTTTCAGAAGACGAAGATGCGATCACTAGAATAGGAAATTTATTTGCCCGTTGTTTCGGATTCTCACTCGAATCCATCATCAGAGACAGTCGCAGATAAGGGTAATGGTAACACAAGGAGTGCAGTATTTATAACACGTGGCTGCCGTGGGACCATATGCGTATTGTAATTAACGGCTCTCGCAATCACCGCTGGAGTCGTAATCGGTGCGATGGTGGCTTGTCAGTCCGCGATTTCGTCACCCGTGCTGGATGCTTATGTGTAGATTGGTCGGCAACTTGGCCCACTGTCATTGGGATAGTTGCTCGTTCGCGTCCCCTCCGCGTGACTGATTCCCCTGCCCAGGGAAAATCGCAGCACGGAATACGGTAACGGGAGGTCATTGCGCTTGTTAATGGATTGCGAGCATGAGAACCATGACTCGAGCAGCTCGCGGCTCATGCGGTTGTCACCCCTTGCGAGGATTTCGGCCTCTTGAAACTTGAAAATATGGCCGGGTCCCGTCGAATGAACCACGACTTGGGAGCTAACGTTGTTCCTCCTCACTGCTGCTGCGTGTTCGGTTATTCACGTGCGGAGCAGTCTTCCAGTTTTTCCAACGTAGTTGCTTCGCTGGCAACTGCACCAGATACGGTAAAAGATTCCAGACGTTTCCTGACGTGGCAGTGGGTATTTCGGCCTCATGACTTGGCGCCTAATCGTTGCTTCCGGCCTGTGTACAACCCCAACTCCAAGTGGAGTGAGAAGATGACTGACGACTTCCGAGACGTTCTTCACGTACAGAAGAGTCCGCCAAAATTTGGGGCCAGTTGGATTTGGTCTCCGGGGACAAAGTTGCGCGGGTAGCCATTGGCTCTCAGTACCCGTCGAAGATATTGTAATTCAGCAACCTTGTCTTCCATTTCACTGCAGTGCTTCCCAACGCGCCAGTATAGCGCCCTTACGCAACTGCGCTTGTGAATGATCGGGTGGTTGCTGTTGAAGTTCAATGTTTGAGGCAGACGAGAACATCACGAAAGGCCAGCTGTTTGTTTTCTTCCTCCTCCATCGTAACTTGAATGTCCGGGAAGACGGCATTGAGATGTTCTTTGAATTCCAGCACCTGATCCCATTCGATGACGATGAAGGCATCACCCACATACCGGGTCCAGAATTCCGGTCTGTGCTGACGGAGAACCAACGAGTCCAACCGTTGTAGGACCGCCTCGGCTATGAGTTTTAAAATCAGCGAACCCATCGGCGTGTCCTTTACTTGCTCGTAGATTGTTCCGTCAAACGTAAAGTACTTCCTGTGGTAGAACGTCAGGAGTTGGATGATTTTGGCTCGTCCAGGACGATTCTCCGTCTAATCGTACTTGTCTCGTAGGAACAGTTCGATGGTCTCGACTGTCAGGTTCTGCAAAATGAAAGTAAAAAGGAACGTCACATCAAAGGAAACCATGGCATCGCTTGGCAGGAGACTTACGCCTTTCAGTTTTTCCAAGAAATATGTTGACGGATTGACTGTAGTGTCTGACGGTGGATTCGATGGAGAATCAGAAACATAAGGCCAATAAATTTCTTGTTCTACCAATCTCGGTGTAACTTCTATATTTTAGTTTATATCTTTATACAACGACAATTTACTTGTTTTTTTCTCTTTGCTCGACGATCTGCATGGACAGGTTTTAAGCTCTTCTACCCAATGGTTTCACTCGTTTGCAAAAAATCAGCTCCTCCGTTATTGCCGATTATATAAAGAAAATTGTTATTTACCAAGTATGCCAATCTAATTAAAATTGATATTTATGTTTTCACCTGACTGAATGTCGTCTGTCATTATTTGGAACTATTTTTGATTCGTTTGGACTGTTTCCGATCGCCAAGGGCTCTTCGTTAACTTACATATAGACAGTGACTTGCAAAATGTTATCCGAAATTCTGAAGTACGTTTTCGATTAGAAAGGACTTCTTAGGTGGAGTTTCAGCATTTTTTGTCATGCGGAGTAATCCTCTGATATTTCAGACCCGCCAGAATATTAACATTTGAATGTCTTTTTTGACCTCCTGTGAAAATTTGTCAGTAAAAATGAGCACTTCAGCAGTATACATTTTTCGCACCGATTTTTGATGGCTTTACGAATTCAAACGTATATTTAGATAACATACATAAAAATACGCCTTTTAACCCATATGATAACGAACCACGTCACCCCTGCCCTGTATACCCGACAAAAGGTCTAAAATCATGAGATCTTTAAGACGGTGCAATGTCCATTCATATAACATCGTATTGGTATGTTTATTGACGCTCCTCATGGAATATACAACCTAGCCCTCATCCATTTTAAGATGCTATGAACTCTACATTTTATCTTTTTAAACACCTAGAGGAATATGTGATCTTCCTTACTCGGGCATAATATACTTTTTAGACTGAAATTGGTAAGTGCTAACGCAGCGGCTGATATGGCTCAAAATTATCCCATAATTGGAAAACTTTTTAAAAACCTAAATATACCTCATTTCGAGTAAAAAAGGTGGAGATGACGCGATTTACTACTAAATGAGCAAAAGAAAGCATATTCTTGGGAATACTTTCTATAGAATACATTTCAATTTATAACGCCGTTGAAGATCAATGTGAAAGACGCATGGTACTCAAGTAGCTACATTTTGAGGAGTGAGGTTTCTACAGGAAGCCAAAAAGAAGTGCATTCAAAGGTTAGCATCCCGGCAAGTCCGAAATATTGTAGGAATATGCCGTTTAACAGTTAATATTATAATTCCACTTAAGTAGTCCTTCAAAATTGAAAACGCATTTCGAAATGTCGGCTGAAATTTCATGAGATCGGTCACTGACAGCACATTTTATTCCATTTTCTACAAATTTTTATCAAGTGTAATTCGGTTATACTCTTCCCTAGTGCAAAATTTTAAAGCATGCCAGCCCTGCTCAAGTAAATACTGTTGTACTGCTGAGTGGAATCAGTTATCGGATCCAAAAACTGTCGCGTAGGCGACTGCAAGGAAGTCCCTTAGTTCGGAAAATGCTTCGTTATCACCCATCACAATTTGGAGACGTCTTCTATGGCTTTTTAGACTTCAGAAAATTGTTGAGGACTTCTGATTATCAAACTGCTGTTGATCTCGAATTTTTAAACTATTGCTGTCCTAAGTTATTTTCATGTTCCCTTTCCGAACGCTTGGTTGCGTCTAAAATCCACATTTTCCAACCTAGATGTTTTTATTCGCTTTCGTGGACAGTATGCTAGCGGGTGAATTGTCAAAATTGGGGAATTCTTAGGAGAAAATCTGTGTTTAGGTCTAGCCGTCTTTTGTAAAAAGTTGATATAGTAATTTTGTCTAACGGCCCCACCCAACCGCAACTTGGACTAAACGTACCATATGAATACAAACAGCGACCGTTACTTTATGCGATGACGTTGTTTCGAGGACTTCAACCTCTGGAACAAAAATATCCTGCTCTTATCCTAAATATTTAGCAACGTTGCCTTGTTGATCAATATTATCCCGCATATTTAAAAATTCAAGAAAGAATGGGGCTGACCGAGAAGCCAGAGCAACCCTAGAAGACAGTACGTGCTTACGGTGGTTTTGATTTTGTCATTCGAAATTGCGTATTTGGTTTCATCTATTTTGGGCAAACTGTTTCTTTTATTATATCTGATATATTTAGGAAACCTGAACGCATTATGTTGATAGTCCGAATAAAGGATGTGTTAGGGTAGGTTTGAATAGCGGCGAATCTGTCGTTTTGATGTTAAATAAGTTGAAGAAATTTAATCTAGAGGCATTTCTGAAATATTGATTTGGTGTTCGTCCTACTGCTTTAAGGCAACGCGTACTCAGATTCGCGATCCGGCGTTTTGCACAACTGGTGCTGAAGCAGAGTTAAAGGCGGAAAACAGTATTCCGCCAAAACAAATCCTATCCCTCCCAAGCACCCCTTTCACACTCTGCCAAGTAGTCTGTTCTGTCAT
>CACRXP010000011.1:822612-855617 GCA_902702965.1 Spirometra erinaceieuropaei
GCTTCGCTGGCAACTGCACCAGATACGGTAAAAGATTCCAGACGTTTCCTGACGTGGCAGTGGGTATTTCGGCCTCATGACTTGGCGCCTAATCGTTGCTTCCGGCCTGTGTACAACCCCAACTCCAAGTGGAGTGAGAAGACGACTGACGACTTCCGAGACGTTCTTCACGTACAGAAGAGTCCGCCAAAATTTGGGGCCAGTTGGATTTGGTCTCCGGGGACAAAGTTGCGCGGGTAGCCATTGGCTCTCAGTACCCGTCGAAGATATTGTTATTCAGCAACCTTGTCTTCCATTTCGCTGCAGTGCTTCTCAACGCGCCGGTATAGCGCCCTTACGCAACTGCTCTTGTGAATGATCGGGAGGTTGCTGTTGAAGTTCAATGTTTGCGGCAGACGAGGACATCACGAAAGGCCAGCTGTTTGTTTTCTTCCTCCTCCATCGTAACTTGAATGTCCGGGAAGACGGCATTGAGATGTTCTTTGATTTCCAGCACCTGATCCCATTTGATGACGATGAAGGCATCACCCACATACCGGGTCCAGAATTCCGGTTTATGCTGACGGAAAACCAGCGAGTCCAACCGTTGTAGGACCGCCTCGGCTATGAGTTTTAAAATCAGCGAACCCATCGGCGTGTCCTTTACCTGCTCGTAGATTGTTTCGTCAAACGTAAAGTACTTCCTGTGGTAGAACGTCAGTAGTTGGATGATTTGGGCTCGTCCAGGACGATTCTCCGTCTAATCGTACTTGTCTCGTAGGAACAGTTCGATGGTCTCGACTGTCAGGTTTTGCAAAATGGAAGTAAAAAGGAACGTCACATCAAAGGAAACCATGACATCGCTTGGCAGGAGACTTACGCCTTTCAGTTTTTCCAAGAAATATGTTGACGGATTGACTGTAGTGGCTGACGATGGATTCGATTGAGAATCAGAACCATAAGGCCAATAAATTTCTTGTTCTACCAATCGCGGTGTAACTTCTGTATTTTAGTTTATATCTTTATACAACGACAATTTCCTTGTTTTTTTTCTATTTGCTCGACGATCTGCATGGACAGGTTTTAAGCTCTTCTACCCGATGGTTTCACTCGTTTGCAAAAAATCAGCTCCTCCGTTATTGCCGATTATATAAAGAAAATTGTTATTTACCAAGTATGCCAATCTAATTAAAATTGATATTTATGTTTTCACCTGACTGAATGTCGTCTGTCATTATTTGGAACTATGTTTGATTCGTTTGGACTGTTTCCGATCGCCAAGGGCTCTTCGTTAACTTACATATAGACAGTGACTTGCAAA
The DNA here is from genome assembly GCA_902702965.1 of Spirometra erinaceieuropaei. Classification (NCBI taxonomy): domain Eukaryota; kingdom Metazoa; phylum Platyhelminthes; class Cestoda; order Diphyllobothriidea; family Diphyllobothriidae; genus Spirometra; species Spirometra erinaceieuropaei. The sequence continues at coordinate 823,913 of CACRXP010000011.1, forward strand.
ATGTTATCCAAAATTCTGAAATACGTTTTCGATTAGAAAGGACTTCTTAGGTGGGGTTTCAGCATTTGTTATCATGCGGAGTAATCCTCTGATATTTCAGACCCGCCAGAATATTAACATTTGAATGTCTTTTTTGACCTCCTGTGAAAATGTGTCAGTAAAAATGAGCACTTTAGCAGTATACATTTTTCGCACAGATTTTTGATGGCTTTACGAATTCAAACGTATATTTAGATAACATACATAAAAATATTCCTTTTAACCCATATGATAACGAACCACGTCATCCCTGCTCTGTATACCCGACAAAAGGTCTAAAATCATGAGATCGTTAAGACGGTGCAATGTCCATTCATATAACATCGTATTTGTACGTTTATTGACGCTCCTCATGGAATATAAAACCTGGCCCTCATTCATTTTAAGATGCTAAGAACTCTGCATTTTATTTTTTTAAATACCTAGAGGAATATATGATCTTCCTTACTCGGGCATAATATACTTTTTAGACTGAAATTGGTAAGTGCTAACGCAGCGGCTGATATGGCTCAAAATTATCCCATAATTGGAAAACTTTTTAAAAACCCAAATATACCTCATTTTGAGTAAAAAACGTGGATATGACGCGATTTACTACTAAATGAGCAAAAGAAAGCATATTCTTGTGAATACTTTCTATAAAATACATTTAAATTTATAACGCCGTTGAAGATCAATGTGGAAGACGCATGGTACTCAAGTAGCTACATTTTGCAGTGTGAGGTTTCTACAGGAAGCCAAAAAGAAGTGCATTTAAAGGTTATCATCCCGGCAAGTCCAAAATATTGTAGGAATATGTCGTTTAACAGTTAATATTATAATTCCACTTAAGTAGTCCTTCAAAATTGAAAACGCATTTCGAAATATCGGCTGACATTTCATGAGATCGGTCACTGACAGCACATTTTATTCCATTTTCTACAAATTTTTATCAAGTGTAATTCGGTTATACTCTTCCCTAATGCAAAATTTTAAAGCATGCCAGCTCTGCTCAAGTAAATACAGTTGTACTGCAGAGTGGAATCAGTTATCGGATCCAAAAACTGTCGCGTAGGCGATCGCAAGGAAGTCCCTTAGTTCGGAAAATGCTTCGTTATCACCCATCGCAATTTGGAGACGTCTTCTATGGCTTTTTAGAATTCAGAAAATTGTTGAGGACTTCTGATTATCAAACTGCTGTTGATTTCGAATTTTTAAACTATTGCTGTCCTACGTTATTTTCATGTTCCCTCTCCGAACGCTTGGTTGCTTCTAAAATCCACATTTTCCAACCTAGATGTTTTTATTCGCTTTCGTGGACAGTATGCTAGCGGGTAAATTGTCAAAATTGGGGAATTCTTAGGAGAAAATCTGTGTTTAGGTCTAGCCGTCTTTTGTAAAAAGTTGATATAGCAATTTTGTCTAACGGCCCCACCCAACCGCAACTTGGACTAAAAGTACTATATGAATACAAACAGCGACCGTTACTTTATACGATGACGTTGTGTTTCGAGGACTTTAACCTCTGGAACAAAAATATCCTGCTCTTATCCTAAATCTTTAGCAACGTTGCCTTGTTGATCAATATTATCCCGCATATTTAAAAATTTAAGAAAGAATGGGACTGACCGAGAAGCCGAAGCAACCTTAGAAGACAAAACGTGCTTTCAGTTGTTTTAAATTTGCCATTCGAAATTACGTATTTGGATTGATGTATTTTGAGGAAACTATTTCTTTTATTATATCTGATAAATTTAGAAAAATTGAGCGCATTTTGTTGCGAGTCTGAATAAAGTTGAAGAAATTTAATCTAGAGGCATTTCTGAAATAGTGATTTGGCGTTGGTCCTACTGCTTTAAGACAACGCGTACCCAGATTCGCGATCCGGCGTTTTGCACGGCTGGTGCTGAAGCAGAGTTAAAGGCGGAAAATAATATTCCGTCAAAACAAATCCTATCCCTCCCAAGCACCCCTTTCACCCTCTGCCAAGTAGTCTGTTCTGTCATATTCCAAGTTAAGGACCCTAAAAAATAAATATACTCACTGCCCGCAGCGCTAAAACCCGCCGACAAACGAAGCTACTGGTGGGGTTTGGGCCTTACTATGCGGCTTTGCCAGTTTTACTCTCCCACTCTCTACCTCCCACGACGTGGGTGGCAGGGTTCGCTACAGGCAAGTGAATATGCAGAACACCTCAGTTTGCTTGTTTTGTAGCGTCGCGCAAGCAACAGTTACCTAAGGAATCGACCGGCTGGCCCTGATACGAAGGTGAATACAGACAGAACCACGACGCAGTGTGCTCGACTTCTGGTGGTGATTGCAAGTCCTCTTCTGTTGCTCCTTCTGGTCGACAATCAGAAAGATTAAAATGCAGCAGAAACATATGTTTCTTGCGTTCAACTTGGGCAGGTGCAAGTGCAGAGCATGGTCACGGGAGGGTAAAGGTCACATCTTATGGTTAAGGAGTAAAAAACTACGCTAAGTGACAAAATGATAACCTGGAGATCAAAAAGTTTGCTCTATCGTTCTTAACCTGTTCAGCTGTTACCCCAAAAATACCAAAACTGTTTTACCTTTTTCACAACTGTACGTTTCGCAATTATGGCTGCACAGCATTCTGAGCTAAAGTATCTGTCCTATTTCCCGAAATGTTTGCAGAAATCCTGAAATGTGTTACCGATGTGAGAGGATGACCTGGGCGGGCTTGTAAGACTGCTTATTATGCAGCATAATCTCGGGCGATTTCAGTCACGTCAAGACGCCGGCTTTTGAATGTACAAGTTTTCGGCCACTTACAAAAACCACGCACGGAAAAAAGTGACTATTTAATTAGTAGGAGTCTTTCACATCGACTTCTGATCGAAAATTCAAATAAACTTTACAATAAGACTAAGCTAGAGTATTTTTCCCATAATACTTTGGCAGCAGTTTATGTCTCCAAATTTTACTTTTGAAGTTAGGCTATCTTTCTTTTCCAATTAGGGTTTTTAAAAACTGTGAAGTGTTCACCCACATAAAATTGTGTCTGTCTACTTATCAATGCTGCTTGTCCAATTTACAACACAGTCCATATCCAATGCAATATTTATGAGCTCTATATTATGTCGTCCTAGTTTCATAAAGAAATATATGCTTTTACTTGCACAAAAATCAGTCAGCGTATCAGTTGGAAATCCTGAGCTTAAAATCATCTGCTGGTCGGGTCAAAACTACCCGGAAATTTAAACAGTTTTCAAAACCTAAATGTGCCATTTCTTGAGGTATAATCTTTGAATGAGGCGTCATATTCTACCAAATTGTTACAAGAATGCATATTTCTGTGCATGTATAAGAGACCTGTCAAATGAAATGGAGATCAGATTTTCAGTGGCACTCACAGACGGACTGTTTAGATTTGGCAGCCACAGTGTTCTCACTCATCGGTCGTTTTTAGTTTGTCTTCTTATCGGAACAGGTGGATTAGGAAGAGGTGAATGAGACAGATGCAGCCTATGTCTATCCATATCGTGAGTCGACGGTTGGCGTCGTGGCTATCAAACTGTCCCACTGTTGTCTTATTCTGCCCTGCCCAACAAATCGGTATGCAAGAAACACTTGCCGTAGGATCTCACTAGCTTCTTTTCTGGGGTTATTAGCTTGTCACACTGATTTGCATTATTTGCCGACTGCGGCGGAATTTTCTACACTCCTTACCTTTATAGGACTATTTTCCTAACAGATATATGTGTCACTAGCCGAATTACCACTATCATTATCTTACCAAGAAACATGCTGTTCTAATGCCTGTCAGCATTCCGCTGCTGACATCTTACTGTTAATGGCCAAACTCTGCTTAGTATTCCCTGTCATGTACTGTAATGGGTCATTGAAAGTACAGCACGCATTCCCAATAGCTCTTCTTTTGCACTCAACTACCTGACCTCGTCGTCTGTGCTTTCCTCGGCCACACCCGTAAAGACCCCTATTGCCACCGGCCGCGTATTAGATGTGGCTGGAGTTTGCTTATGTCAGATGGGGCTACATAACCACAACCGGCCCTTATATTGATATGATTGCTCTTTGTCCAAGGACAAACGTATCGAGAGGCAAATCACTTCCGTTTAAAAATGCAAATAATTGCCAAAACCATTAAAATGCGCATTTACTTCTACTTATTACGGTTCCAGCGGATCGCATTTTTTGTCTCATTTATTATTGATTAACAATTCACACTTGTATAAACAAGTCCAATGCAAAATAGTCTTATTTCGTAAAGGAGGAATGCGATCTATTAAGCACTTACAGTAGATGTGCTAACTCATAAAATGTCAACCAAAATTTCGAAATGCGTTCTTGTATCGAAAAGATAAATTAAGTAGTGTTGTAAAACTAATCATAATGATCCAGTTGCCTCAGGGTGTCGGCTTTCGAAAAAACTCATTTTCGACTACAGGCAAGATCTATACTCTGCAAAAAATGATTACTTAATTAGTATGCAATTTTCTCATTGATTTTCGATGCATTTGAAAATTCAATTATATTTCATGGAAAACATGCATAAAAATATTCATTCTTTTAATTATTAGGCAGAAAATCACGTCTTCTTCCAAGTTCGTACTCAAAAGAGGAGTATAATTCGGTTTTAAAGAACTTTTTTAATTCCCGAATAATTTTCGACCCGATCTGCTGTTACACTTGCATTCAGGGTTTCAAAACTACGAGCTGTATATTTTCCATGTACGGAAAACCATGCATTTCTCTACGGTGTTAAGAGGAGACTATATGGGGTTCATAAAATTAAGCAGTGGATTTGATCCATATTGCTAACTTTACAAGCCACATTCGTAAATGCAGATACATGACGTTTCATGAACGGCCATTTAACGGTATTAAAAAATCTCACAATTAGAAACTTTTTTAAAACCGAATTATACTCTTCTTTTGAGTATGAAATTGGAAGAAGACGTGATTTTCTGCCGAATAAGTAAAAGAATGAATATTTTTATGCATATTTCCATGAAATATAACTGAATTTTTAAGGGCATCGAAAATCAATGAGAAAATTGCATGCTTCTTAAGCAGTCATTGTTTGCAGAGTATAGATTTTGCATGCAGCCGAAAATAAGTTCATTCGAGAGCCGACACGCTGAGGTAACTGGATCATTATAGATTTATGCTGCAACATGATTAGTTTTACAACACTACTTAATCTTTCATTTCGAAACGAGAACGCATTTCGAAATTTTGGTTGACATTTCATGAGTTAGAACATCTACTGTACGTTTAAAATTACCAGCCATTACGGTTCAGCTGTTTTCTGCTACTTAGGTTTTTCACATGAGCTGTGGCAGATTTTGAATAATTCATATTGACCCATCTGTGAAAAACTCGGCGCTTCGGTGGGATTCGAATCCACGACAGTAAGGGAAAGGTTGTTGTACAGCCAACGCTTTAACATCTATGACTTACGTGAGCTTGGTAGTCATCTGGTGGATTCTAGGTGAATTACTTAGGAAATCCTGCTTGGGCAGTCAACTTACTGTATCAGATTTGGTGGATTCCAGACGTTGCAGTAGGTGGAGCGGGTAACTTGACCCAAATGTGATTAAACTCGCGCCATCCAGCGGGGTCTCGCAGCTCACCTGGTTAGAGCTTTGGCCGTACTAAAGCCTCCCCCTTACAGTCGTGCGTTCGAATTCCACCGCCGAGTTTTTTACGGTTGGGTCAATATGCTTAAGTTTTTGTAGGAGTGTTAACTGCTTGTTGGAACGAGTAAAATTTTCCTGGAAAGCTCATTTATACCTACCTATGCTACCTTGAAGAGTACTTCTGTACCTCTGGCAGTTTCCCGGCGTGTGCGTTGAGGAATACATTGTTTGCTTCAAGTATCTGCACCATGCGAACAGTTAAATAAGTCGGGTGACGGCGTTATGAAACAGTTGACTCATCTGCTTTCCGTCAGATGAATAACTGAACGAAAAATTTTGCCCATTTAAGATTTTTAACGAGTCTTGCAGTAGTCATGCCACCTACTGACTGCCTTTGTTATGAAATAACTCCTGTGCGTGCAAATCTACTCCGCAATTCCTTACCACTTGCACTGGACAAAAGGAATGCAGTCAACAGTGCTGAAAGAAATTCCCTCGAACTCGTATCTAAGTCGAGGCATACAGTGCTAAAAAGACATAAAAATGCGTCGAGAATTCACCCCAATGGTGTAAAGAGGACATTTTTTAAAAGCTTCATACGCAATTCCATATAAAGAAAACCAACGGATGATAAGAGGGTAGCACACTTTCAGTGTACCCAAGACAGATGTGGGTGAATGACAACACTACTTATATAAATTTTTATATAAAAACAGTGAACGGTAAAAGGCTAGGCAAAATGGGACAGGTTCACTCAAAAACTGGCCAGCTGAATGTCTGCAGTCTTGATAAACAGATGACACGACCGTCACCTACGACCACACAAGGCAAAAAACTTGATCGTCAAGTACATGTATATCCGGTACAACGCGACGGCGTGTGCGTCACTTAATCACAGAAAGAAGCATTATCACCTGGCACGCGAAGAGAACAGATCTTAAAAGGTAGCTTGACCGACTTTACTCAGCAAAATGTATTCAGACGAATCTTTTGTGAGGAACACTTGTCGAAGCAGTCCTCAGAATAAAAGATACCGGTTCTCCAAAAGGAAGTATATTTGAATACTTCCGGTGCAACATTAGATTTTTTCGTTGTGACCCCAAAACTTCCGTTTGTTCGTGCAGTTTTAACCGGTGGGATGAAACATTTGGATTTTCTGCTCGTCCTACGCTGTCGTACTTGCTCAGATAAACCAACCCTTACTGCTAAGGATGAGAGATAACGTATCCTCTCCGGGTACATGGAAACCCGATGACATTCCTAATGCACTGCTCAGACTAAACTCAGAGTTCAAAATACTCCTTGGGAATCGTGCCTTTCACTAAAAGCGCAAATTATTGAAGTTGTCTGAGCTGATAGAAGCGAACAGGCGAGTTCCAGATAGCAGTTCAGAAAATGAAGATGCGATCACTGGAACAAGAAATTCATTAGCCTGACTTTCGAATTCTCACTCGAATCCATCATCAGAGACATTCGCAGATAAAGGTGTGACTATTCCCCGTTGTCTGTGCCTATACAGTTGTCTGAGTATTAAGTCTTCGAGGCAATAGCTGTAGCCTGTTAACAAGCGGATGACTGTAAAATCAAAAAGCTTGGCAATAACGCAATGCTGTGGTCCAATGAAAGTCCACAAATTGAGTGTCCTGTTTCGACCTTAGGCTTGGTTACGTGGTTGACTGGTCTCTTCAGTTTTCTCGATAAAGATTTAAAATCGGTCTGAAGATTTCTGTCAAATTGAAGGCAGCAAGCCACGAGTCCAGATCTGGTCGCGGCAAACTTTGCCGTTCAGTATCACCTCATGTCAATGTCAACACAATGTATTCACTCATAGTATAGCGGGGAGGGTGGGCACTCACATTTCACAAACTGTTAGAACTGCACACCGGTTTCACACCGCTGCTTTTACTTCATTGACAAGTATATATGCACTGAAGCTCAAGGACAGAGAACGGTGGACCGCGATTTTTTACACCACTGGCCAAACTGTGTTGCCACGTCGGTAACGAGACATTCAACAACATTAGTAAGGTCACGCTCGTTTGGCAAAACTTATACAAATTTCCACACAGATGACAGTTCGATCGTCGTTGTCGACAATGTTCACTGTGTGCTCCACAGCAGGGTGAGATCAGGGACGGTTACTTGCATTTGATTTAGCTTATAGCGATATTATACTTGCGCTGAATCTACCGCACTACCTCTTCCTCTCCGACCTGATCCCGGTGTCAAGACAGAGCCAAGAAGACCGGAGGCAGAAGTGGACCCAAATGGCTAGCACGGCACAAACCCGCACCGAGGCGTATCACCAACCCCCCCTGATCCATGACGTACACTAACTAGGATTTTGCACAACCAGAGGAGAGGGAAGCGGCTCGGATACAAAGGAGTGGGAGTTCCAGTGGGGCCACATTATGGAGGAGCCATCGCAGCCTGACCCCCAGTCCACCAGTTGGCCATTCAGCACATTGGACTGCATGTGAGGCCTGAGTTCCATTGTCAATTGGCAACCTCCATTGGTCCTGTTGTTTTTTAACAGAAACTCCGCATCATCCTCAAAGAAACTGTGTTCTTCCAAAGCGCGTTTCTCCCTAATCGCGCAGTTTAAACATATTTATAGGGTCTTGCCGATTATCTGGACTTTCTGTTGCTTCAAAAATACTTGGAAAATGAAATATTATTAAGAGCCTAATCTCTGCACTTTATGAGGACAAAAATAGGGACGTGCTATCTCATGAAATGTTAACTGGAATTCCCAGATGCGTTTTCAATTCGTAAAGTTCCCTTAAGTAATCTCTAATAGGAATTATCGTGCGGCAAAGTATCAAGGTATTCTAATCCCAGGGTGCCGGCTTTCGAAAGATTTTCTTGTGGACGGGAGACATAAATTGAATCCCGTAAAAAATGGCTACTTAAGTAGCGTGAATTATTAGCATTGATTTTTGACACGGCAATCAATTCAAATATATCGTATGGAAAACACTCGCAAAAATATCCTCTATTATACTCGTTCGGTGGAAAATTATGTCTCCTTCAACTTTTAGGCCTGAAGAAGGAGTCTTTTTCGGCTTTAAGAAGTCTCTTATCATTAAATTTTCCAAGACCGTGAGATGCCCAATCATACAACGTCGCATCAGCATTTTTATTAAAGCAGCGTGTAAAGTGGACAAGGTTCACATTCATTACGAAATTTTATGGCCCTGTATGCCCTCTGTATAACAGCATATAAAAATCTGTGATTTTCCTTGCACAAAAAGTAAAAAGCTTGTAGCTAGTACATTTGAATCTAGGTGTAACGGCAGGCCGGGTTTAAAATTATTCGGGAATTTAGAAAATTTTTCTGAACTGAAAGACACTCCTTCTTTGAGTGTAAAATTTAAAGACTTACTTTGCTGCCGAAAGAATATAAGAAAGAGTATTATTGTGCATGTTTTTTTAAATACATATGAAGATATAAGGATATCAAGAATCAGTGCTAAACGCTCATGCCACTAAAGTAATCCTTTTTCTACGGGAAATTGTTCATGCAAGCGGTCGATATGAAGCTCATTCTTAAGCCGGAATTTCGACGTAACTGGAATATCTTGATATTATGCCACACGATAGTTAAATTTATAACCTTACTTAAATGGTCTTTTGGAATCGGAAACACATTTCGGAATTTTAGTCAGCAGTGTGTACTGAAGCGTATTCTGAGGCGGGACTTCGACATCGTGTTCGTGACCAAAAGTTATGATCTAAAATTACGACCGAATAGGTTTTGTGGGGCCAGAAATCTAGGGCAAAGCAGGATTGATGGAGATATTTGAGATAACCCGTTCTATAGTAAAACGTCTAAGCCTGTCACTTATTGCCACCATGAACGCTAGATTCGCTTATAATTTTGTACGCCGTGGAACTTGCAAATCCCACCTGCGACGCAAATTAAGCCGTGTCAAGGACAAAGTGCTGACCTGTAGTTTCGAGTCAAAATGTGTTTGAGAACCCCTAACGAGCGATGGCCCAGATTCCTGCGCTTTTAAACAAACAGCACCAACAGCAGGACAAAAGTGGTTTGAAATTAACTACGCGGTTTTTTGGTGGCGCGACCCTTCTGAAATCAAGCCTGCAGTAGATGGGCTAACTCAGGAAATGTCAGCCGAAATTTTAAAATGCGTTTTCGGTTCGGAAATATTGATTAAGTAGGGTTGTAAAACTAATCATCGTGAAGCATAATTCCATAATATTTCAGTTATCTCAGGATGCCGGCTTTCAAATAAACTTCTTCCCAGCTGCGTTCAAAAACTATACTCTGTAAAAAATGATTACTTGGGTAGCATGCATTTTTCTCATTGATTCTCGATGCCCTTAAAAATTCTATTATATGTCATAAAAACCTGCATGCATGTATTCACTCTTCTGTTCATTCTGTAGAAAAAGACGTCTTCTTTAAATTTCATACCCGAAAGAAAGGTATAGTGCAGTTTTCAAAAACTTTTCCAATTCCCGAACAACCCTGAAATCCGGCCTTCCGTTACACTTGAATTGAGGGTTTTCAAACTGCAAGCCGCATATTTTCCCGTTACGGAAAGCCATACATTTCTTTGCGTTATTAAAAGGAGACCGTATAGGTTCATAAAATTTAGCAGTAGATTTGGGCCATATTGTTAACTTTACAAGCTACATTGGTTAATGCAGAGACGTGGCGTTTTATGAACGGCCATTTCACGGCATTGAAAAATCTCATAATTAGAAACGTTTTTAGAACAAATTATACCCTTCCTTTGAGCATAGAATTGGAAAAAGATGCCATTTTCTACTGAATGAATAGAAGAGTGTATATTTGTATGCATGTTTTTATGAAATATAATTGAATTTTTAAGGGCATCGAAAATCATTGAGGAAAATGCATGCTACCCAACTAGTCATTTTAGTGTATAGTTTCTGAATGCAAGCGGAAAGAAGTTCGTTTGAAAGTCGGCATTCTGAGGTAACCGAATGATTATGAAAATGTCTGCATGATGATTAGTTTTACAACCCTACTTAATTTATCTTTTCGAAACGAAAACGCATTTCAGAATTTCGGTTAACATTTTATGGGTTAACCCACCTACTGTAAATCTAGGCGTTACGTCAGGGACTTAATAAAATTTCTTTCGAACGCCATTCCGTTCGTAATCCAAACGCAGTTTCCGGACAGCAAAAATCCTGATGTTCTCGTTTACTTCAGGTGCCGTTCCTTCTTATTTTACAGTTCTTGGTAAGCACTACTTATATGGCTAACGAGAACTGGTTGGAATACTAAAATCAAGATAACTATCGGGACTTTGCAGTTTAAGCCCAAACACTTTGGCATGCGTAGTTTCCGATATGCTCTTGAGCTCACGTCTTGCGAGGAGTGACGAAACTGCCACGTGTACATGTGGAAGACGGCATTGCGCCCTCACACAGGCGACACTTTATTGGCACGGAAATTGGTTTAGTTCTGGGAGAAGGCGTAAACAAACTGAGAGAGGACCCACTGACTCAGGCTTATTAGGCCGCTGAAAGTGCATATTCACTTACTCCTCTGCTAGGGAAGAAATAAGGATGAAATCATGTGACATGCTACCAGACAACGCATTTCAGAGCACAAAAACAGCCAACGTTATATGTTTCGGCTCCTACCCAGGGGTTGCTGATATCTACGCCCAGATACCGGATTCTTCGGCTAGTCTATGCACTAGACTTTGGTTTAATTTTTGCCTGCCGTTAGACCTGCATATAATTTGGACATGGAGACGACGAGGTCCCGAATTCACAGTTTCTGATCTTATTCTTTCGGGTTCTCTAAATCAACTAATAATAGGTAGATGGTTTCTTCCACATAGATATACTTTACTCGCACTGGTAGTTTCTGCTGACCAAATTCAACTGCCCATTAGACGCTTTCGTTGGTAAGGACAAATTTTTTGGTCGACTCATCAGCAAGTATCTAGTTTGGCATGTACGAGTGGTCTTTTGAATTCTTCGGCCAACCGTTCCCAATCTACTTGTTCGTGTTTATGCTGTTTGAGAAACGTTCTGTTATTCCCTGCATAACTCGCAGTTTCAACTTTCCTATTGATCGAAATTTACCAATATAAGCACAAGTTAGGTTTCAATGGTAGCAAAGTATACAGTACAACAAAAGGGTATTCATGAAAAGCCATGTGCATCTCTTTAGAGCAGTTTTCTATTTGTGATTGCCGGTGCTTTAAGACCTGTTAGTTTTGCTGATTTGTAGAATACTTTTTTATTAGTAAGGTTACTTATAAACACGGAACAAACAAAAGGACCTGCATAGACGCTTTACTTACTCGCCCTATCTTGTTTGTTTTCCAAATACTGAGTCTATGTGCAAGTAGTGTTGAACTCGGGGTGATATAAATGTTATTTTCTCACTTCAGTTGCCGAAGTGTCCGAAATTAATATGTCCTAATGTGTTGGTTTAAACTATTCGGTGCATATGAACTCTTTCTAAGGTTGCTGGTGAGACTAGTAAAGTGGCATAACCCTCGTGGTTTATTTCAAACCGTTCTGTCCGTTTTAATTTGCTCTGGCACTGATTTGAGGCTCTAGCCATCTGAACTACGAGGCCCCAATATGAGACATGAGTTTACTCACATTTTGGGTTAAATTACCTGACCAACCTACCGCAACTTCTGGAGTCCACCAAGTCTGATACAGCAGGCTGAGTACCCAATTAGGATTTCCTGAGTAATCCACCTAGAATCCACCGGATGACTACCAGGCTAACGTAATTCATGGATGTTTCCGGCAGATTTCGAATAATTCGTATTGACTGGAGGAAAGGTTGGCGAATCCCAAGAGCTTCGATGGGTTTTTACAGAAAATGCCTACTTACGCAACTTCGCCAACCGGTGCATGCGCAAACGAGACGAGCGAAAAAATCTCTCCGGCCCCAAATTCTGGCCAGCGATCTCGTACATCAAGAACTTCTTCGAGGCTGTTAGTCGTCTTCACGCACCACTTGGAGTTAAAGTTTCACACAGGCCGACGGTCATCATAAGGTGTCAGGTGGTAAGACCAAAAGACCCACTGCCACGGCAAGAAATATCTGGAGTCGTCTGCCGGATGTGGTGCATTTGCGGACAAAACAAGCACGGCGAAGATACTGGGAGACTGTTCCGGACGCGAACCGCCGAACACGCGGCAGCGGTGCGGAAAAGTGACGCCAACACTCGGGTCGCGGCCTATTCAAAGAGGCCCGGCCAAACATTCGAGTTCGATCAGGCTGAACTCCCCCCGAGAGGGGATAATCGCGTGAGCACTGAGTTGTTTGAGCCAAGGTTCACAGGACTCCAATCTATTAACAAGTCCAGTAACCTTCCCACCTCATATCCGGTGCTAGGGCTTAGATTGGCCAAAGTAATTAATTACTGGGAGCGCGCAGGCCGGTAATCCAGCCGGCCGAGCAATCATCACGCCAGCATCCAACACGGGTTACGAGATTTCAACAAGTAAATACTTGCATGCCGGCCACCAGACCATTAGTGCACCAGCGAGCAACAATTCTCGATGAAGAGGAGAGCGGTTAGTTATCACAGGTATGCAGTAGCGTGGCGACTGCATCTTCGCTTGTAACTACAACGTTCCTCAAAACCGTTGCATAGCTAACTGCTATATAACAAAATAAGCTCCAAAATTGCGCTGAAAAACAGTCACACAAATCCGCTGAAGATAGCTCCACCTAAATTCTTATTACGAAAGTGGATGAAGACACTCTGATTGCAGTATTAGAGGGAAAGAGTCATATCGCGTATGTGCACATTAATCGCCATAAAAACCAGTATCTATAAAACTGAGTTGACCTAAACACACCCTGTACGTAACCAAAACTTTAGCTTAGTTTTAAAATTGGTAAAGCAGACGTGACTAATTGTCCGGGGGTTTGATTTTCAGAAACAATGAATTTTCACAAACGTACGCTGAGATGGCTTTAGTTCCCCAAAGAAGCATAATTATGGTTGAGGGGGGCCCAGCGACCGTTATTACGAAACTCACTCATTCCGTTATGCCTTATGGGTTCTCTCTCGAGCCCAACCAGCAGCCTCACAGCGGTGCATGATGTAGGCAGAATTTTATTACCGACAAAAACAATGGAGACCGGAATGACCATTTCGCGCTTATTAGCCGTTGTCATCCAGTCACACTCAACCCCGAAGTATGGAACACCTGAGGCTCCAACTCGCGACCAGTTAGCTAGAAGTCGAACGCCTCTAACCACTGGGCCAAGGGCCCGTTGTTCAGCCTCCCATGTCTTTGTCGGTAATAACATTCTGCCTACATCGTGTCCTGCCGTGCGGCTGCTGGTTGAGCTCGAGAGAGAGCCCGTAAGGCACAACAGAATGAGTAAGTTCCGTAAGAACGATCGGTGGGCGTCCCTCTACCATTGTATATTCCGGATCAAAACCGACAGGACAACAAGCCCGTGGCTCAGTGATTAGAGGCGTTGGACTTCTAACTAACAGGCCGCGAGTTCGAGCCTCAGGTATTCCATACTTCGGGGTTGGGTGTGACTGGCTGACAACGGCTAATAGGCCAGAAACGGCCGTTCCAGTCTCCCGTGTCCCTGTCGGTAATAACATTCTGAAGCGTAACTTATAATTCATAGGCAGCTCGCTAAGAGTGCAACAGGCCAGACGCAGACGGCTGTTTCACGATCATTACCGATCATCAGTACGTCATAGGCCTAATAATCCAAGCTGCCCAACCCACGGCCAAACATTCTGTACCTTAATAGGTTCACATATCGTAATCTAATGATACAGATCACAGTGAGTAGGAAGTTTTCCATGGTCTATCGACTTCAATGTACTTGGGGAAACGAGAAATACAACCGGGAAACAAAGAGAAAATTCAGAAAACTAGTTGGCGAGTATACATTGGCCTCGGGTAGTTTCATCAGGCCGGTGCATTAATATGGGAATGGGTCAAGTAAAGTCCTGAGTGATAAGAGGGTCGATCAAAGTTCGTCTTTACATACAGGTGGGATGTGGGAGGAAATTAAGAAAAGCCGTGCCAGGAAAAGGGATGGAAGGGGCGGGGAACTTCATGGAATTAATCGATCTTCGGCCATGGCGAATGCGGCGTTTACAGAAGGTTCTTTTATTCGCAAAAGACGGGCTTGCGTAACCTAATGACAGCCGCTTCTGCCGTTGCCAGCAGAGGCTGACCCAGTGTTCTAGGGTAGTTCGATGGGGCGATCATACGGACCACAATATGTCTGAAATCAACAATATGAGCGAGACTGACGCTTGTATGCACTTAATCTCACTCTTTCTCAATCATTCTGTAGGTGTTTCTGTATTCTTTTGGATAGGTGCCGACTCCTGCGACCACCATAACCCCTATTCAGGAGCAAGCAAACGTGTGAATGTACATAGAGGTGGCCTTAGCCGGAAACCCATCTTTGCCTTCTACGCGAAAAGTAGATATGATCTCTTGATGCTGGAAAACTTCTTGAAACATCTTGGTCAAGGTGTCAACTCAGGATTTCACTTGCCTTGTTCCCTTGAAAGCGGACGTTGAAGAATAAAGTGTTCCTTCTCGCCATCAGAACGGTAGGTTTCGCTGGTTGGTCTGCAGTATTCTTTGTAATTAATCGGTCAGGATACCCGTATTCTAGAAGCAGACCATTAATTTCCCCATGCTCCACGTTGATGACATCCAACTTTTTGCGCTAAATAACACACTAGATTACGTTTCATTTGAAGGATTGCTAACGTCTCTTTAAACGCCAGCGTTTGTTCCTCTGCGTGGGATCTCTGAGAAATTTAGCAAAAATGTCACTTTCACCCACAACGTAAACTTGATTGACGGATGTGCCTAATTTTTAGCTTATGAAAGGACATTTTGGTCATCAGCATAGTGACCAATATGCCTTTGTCTATTGATATGGGAGCTTAACCAAGAGTTTCCCGTGAAGGCATCGGCTAGAAGAAGACCAAGTGTTGTTATTGTTCTCTTAGATGCTGTAAGTCAGACACATCTCTCGATTAAGTTTAGGTTGGGGATGGAAGCGGTAGGTTCGTGCCATTTTTTCTACGTCCTTTTAAGCAGAAGACCCAGCGTTGGCGTTCGAAGGAGAGTCTATCGAATGAAATGTGGTCAGGTCAATATATAAACCCACGCAGTTTCGTGTATACCTCTTCCGATAAATAACTTTATCTCCTGGCGATTTACTGACTTGAAATTTCCTTTGCACTACTCAAAGTAGTCCCTTGATTCTAGTTTTCCCCTTGAATGCTGCCCTCCATGCATACTTCCTAACTCGTATGTACTATAATAAATCGTAGTCGATTAAATCAAATCAAAGTCTCATGTATGACCATAATTTAATGAATTTTTCTTAGACAGGCAAAATATTACTGAAGGAATGCTAGTTTATTTCATTCTACGTCACATCGGTTTAAGCAACTTCCTGACTTTAAATGTTATCTCTCAGTTAGAATCCGTTGAGGTCTGATTATATGGTCCTAGGTCCAGCTGGGTATAATTGATATTTTCTTTTAACTCACCCTTTGACCATCGATATTGTGACTGGTAGCCAAACCTACCAACAGACAGATTTGCTGATTGTTGTCTATATCTCGATGCATTCTGCTGCAGCTTCATTCTGGAAGTCATTTCCTAGGACCATATGTGTCACATGAAAATCCATCTCCCTAAAATCCTCTAAAAAAATCAAATTTGCCGGAATAGAAACTGACGTGAATCAGAAGAAGAAGCGATCTTTGGAACAAGGTCTTTATTCGCCTGACGTTGAATCCATCATCACTTGAATCCATCATCAGAGGCAGTAGCAGAATGAATGCCATCGTGTTTTTGTTGAACTTTTCCAACGCTGAACTATTTCAAGGTTTCTCAGTGCCTCCCTTTTTTCTCGTCACTTGCATATTTTCCGCAAATATTCCCATGTTACACTTGAAAAGTCAAATTGGCAAACACTTGTTTTCGGTAGTTCTTCGTCAGGCCAATATAGTTACAAGAAGGAATTAATATGTACAAAATCAACAGTGTTTATAGATGTCTCAAGGGCCATTAAGTCATAAACACTCATCATCCCCACGCCGCCCGCATGACCAGGTCGGCGGGTTTTGGTCCTCAGAGCTAGGGGAGGGGGGTAAGAGAGTCTTTGAGTGATGTTCTTGGATTGAGTACACGGAGTACCCATCGCTGTAATTAGGGATTTGAGGCGGCATGGCTTCGTCACTTGGGGTTGGCGTTGGCCACGGAAGAGAGAGCGCTTGTGTCAGGGTTTTCTGACAGCATAACACCGGATTCGCTAACAGCCGTTGCTAGTATCCGTTGGCGTAGGCCTTTAGAGAAACATGTTTGTGTCCGGTAGGCAATCCGAAATGCTCCCTTGGCATCGACTCGGTGATTCGTATCGATTAAATGTGCGAGAATATAACTCGAAATCGACCAGGTCTCACCTCTGTCTAGCCAGGCGGGCATATTTTCACGCATCCTCTTTACCAGAAGTCTCGTTGTGCGGCCGATGTATCCTGCTTCACAGGAGCAAGTGAATGAGTAAATGCACATTGATGTGGCATTCAACGGTAGTCTGTCTTTGCCTCCCAAACGTTGGAGGGGAGAGTTTGTGAAGCATACGCGTAAATTCGTGATAGCCGTAGTAAAGCGCCGTCTGACTAGTTCGCTCTCTGCGTCTCCTGCAAAAGGAAATTTATGAATACCTCTAGCTTTTCCGCAGTCGCAACAGTGGGCTTTGCGGCGCTTTCTCCTATATTTCGGAGAATAAATCTATCTGCGCATCCGTTCTCCCGAAGTGTGTTCCGCAGCTGTTGGAGTTCTTCTTCAATTGCTTCAGGTGAGCAGATGCGTCTCACCCTAGCCGCCTATTCCCGACTAAATTCCTTTTGATGTTTAGGGGAACAAAACTGTGGACATTAACGTATTGTCCCCTCCAAGTTTTCTTTCGGAACACCCTACGCTGGACTGACCCATCATCTTGCCTTTGCAGAAGAACATCGAGAAAGGCAATTTCGTTACCGCACTCGGCCTCTGCCGTGAACTTTAACGAGAGGTGCGCACTGTTGAACTTTTGGACACTCTCCTCGGTATCGGTGGTACCATTCGCCAGGAAGAAGCTATTGTCCACGTACCGACCGTAGAAGACGAGGCCATTAATGGGAAGGTTGCAAAATTTTAAATTGTACAAAGGGTTTTGCCTGAAGGCCCAGTGAAAGCTCTTGTGTTTATTCTCGGTTTCTGATATTTTCGCAGTATGAGGTATCATATGGATTACTTACTGAGTGTGGAAGCATTTATGTCTGTTTTGTCCGTACCTTTATTTACCGTGCATTCCATGAAACTTTTACACGGCAGCGAAAGTTTTTATAGTGACGTGCTCTCCCGAAATAGCAGGCGTCTGGTCCCTAACGTTTTTTTAAGTCTCTGCCTTCTCGAAATCTCTATGTCAAACTTCATTTCAACATTTTCAAGGTAAATGTCATTTTTACGGAAATATCGTTCGGGCTGAAAAGTAAATACTTTTCTTAACAAAAAACGACGTAGCCATTTGACATCATTTACCGACTGCATAGTGTTAACAGGAAAAGAAAGATCCTCCCTTATCACGATACTTCCCTGTAATAATAGTCCATAAAATGAAGCAGTTCACTGAAGTATACATTCTGTAGGATATTCTAGTTGACGCGGTTGTGTCCCAGTATTTTAGGTATATTTACGGATTATTACTAAACAATCTGGTTAAAAAACTCTGATAGGACGGAAGTTCTAGAGTTATCGTTCGAGGCGTTTGGATTTAATGTGGTTTCTTGTAAAGTTTTTTTATAAATTTATGTTATTCATATATTGTATTAGCAAGTCGAAATTATTTTTCGATTGTTTTACTCCATATTTGGCCGTCATGTTCTTGTTTTGACAATCGATTTCAGTTTGCGAGTAATAGGCCAACTGCGACTAACCACACTCATATGTTGGCACCTAAACTCCTGGATCTCTTGCCTATCAAGGAACCAGTCACCTTCCTACACGTGCAAAAGTGGCCCAAGTCCTTGACGAATCACATGCCAAGGAAGCTGCTTTTATTTGTGCTTTGTTTTGAAACCTTCAGTTGCGGAGGACCAAGTCATCTCTGTTGAACATGCGCGCAACCAGCCCTATTTGCCTCTTGTTCGTTGTGTTGCTAGCCGTCTCAGGTGTGATACTTTGACTTATTATGCCAACCTCACGACTAGGATATCTTTCTTTTTAGCATCCGTGTAATTTTTTAATATTACTATGCAGGTGCATAAAAATTTAGCAGTTTCTTCCTTGTTGTTTAAAACAGTAAGTGCCAGATACTGAAAATTACTAGGTGGTTAAATGTATTTTCTCATGAGTCAAGATATCAGTCTCAGAAGCGCATTTTTGGATGGTTGTATACTTAGGAAGATTGCGATTTTGATTTAAATCACACGGAACTCTGTCGTTTAACTGAGCTTGTGTAGATGTAGATGAGTTAAGTGCGCCCCCCCCCTTTATGTTGTGCTCAGTTTCCTTTGAGACAGCTCAACATTTTGGGAGAAAAGGCCATAAAGCTTTTCCTTTTGCCTTCTGAAACTAACATGATATGCTCTTTTATTTTTCATGAAAGTGCAAGGAATCTGGAAGGGTGAGTTTTTCCGGCTTACTTGCCCAGAATACTAGCAAACTGACCTGAAGTTCTATAAAATATTAATGTTTGTTTGACTTTCTGCCAGGGATAATTATTTTTTCATGCAAATATTTGCAATTTTCCCATAATTATTTACAATAACTGGCAACATATTCGCCACAAAATGCTTCTGTTAGCCACACATATTCTTTATTTGTTAGCCAAGAGGAGGAATTGTGTTGCACAATTTCTCTGCCTGTCCCGTTATGACGATAAATCGAGCCTGCTCACCATGACACTTTTAGCCTTATAAGCGTTTCTTCGTTGGCAGGTTTTGGACTAGGCCTGAGTAAGTTTGAACGCCAAGTTTCCGCAACACTAGTCGCCGATTTACCTTTTTGAAAGTTTATTTTCCGTCGGCGCATTTTGCTCCAAGAATTCTGACTGTACACTTTAACCCCCTTTGACAACACTATAATTATGCGTCTGTTCTGTCGGCTTCTGTCGAAAAGTGAAAAATGCGTCTTATATTAAGCAAAGTGTCCATCTGTTAAGCACAACGCTATAGAAACTACCTGATTGTGACTTAAGTGTAGGGTATGATTCATGCCGTGGTGATATAAAAAAGACCGGCAGTCTCACCTAGAAGGATGCAGAATCAAACGGTGATAGATAACCGTCAAAGTAAATGATATGATGTCGGAAAACGACAATAACGTGCTAAGAAATCGCTCTGTTCACCCCTAAAAATAATGCTATTGAAGTCTATGTGCAGGTGATTCGGTAGATAGGAGAATTACCGAATCCCCTGCACATAGACTTCAACAGCATAGACTTCAACTGACGGTTGAAAACTGCGCAGTCAGTTTGGTAACCTCCAGTTTTCGCGAGCTGGAGGCGTACTCTAAAGAGGCACACAAACGACTCTTCAATTTTCCACGACAGTCGTGAGAATTGGTATCTACGGCGGCGTCGAGGGCTGTCAATACTGGGCGCTGCCTATGGTCCCATGTGTTATGTCGTTAATCGGATGGAAGGTCGCTAGAATGGATTTTTAGTGAAAACGAAAGTTTAAGTGTCTAGTTGCAGTCTGCTCGGCTTTCTATCCAAGGGAGCTTAATGTATCTGGCTACGTAACAACCTCTGGACACCTAGAGTGATATCGACCCCTTCAGTCCGCATTGATTCAATGACAGTTTTGAACAAAAGGACTTAGGAGTTACAAATCTATGAGAAATTTGCTCAAATAAAAACGAAAGTGGACACATGTGAACTTGTTCTTATATCCTACTACATGCCTCTGCCAGTGTAAAATATTGGGAAAAGCGAATGAAAGTAGTTCTTACTGTGGGTTTTCTCAATTATATTTCAGTTTCCATGCTCAAGAGCCAATTTGGAGGTAAATTCATTCTCCCACACTGCAAAGTTGTTTTCATAAAGCGTTTAAAATCAATAATTGTATTATAGTACAAACGAATTTCTACAGTTCCTGGCTAAATAAATGCGCTTTTCTTTAGATGATGTCGATAACACTTTTTCAGGCGAAGGTAAGCTATAATTAGCTTGACGAAGTTCAGTTACGATTCTCGGTGTTAACGCACCTTGATTACAAACTCTGTTAAGACTCGCTTGCTATCACAAACTGAGGAATTGTGCAAAATGATTAAAAAGAGGCATTCGTATGGAAATGCATGAATTCATTGATAACAAAATGCTATAACATGTGATGGCTGGCTTATTTCTCCATTAACAAATTGTTTTTTTTCTTTTAGACTTCGAGAATTTCAGTAAGAAGTCTAGATATGCTGTGTAAAGTTGCATATATTGGAAGGCATATTTTGAGTTGTCGAAATCTTTGCGTTTAGTTTTTTGAACAATTTACTAGGCAACTTTTCTGTCATTTTAAGTCTTTTATAAAACCGAGTGCATGAGGTCGAGCGGGTCAATGAAAACTGCTTAAATTTAATTCGTATCTTTAATCTCGTCTAGAAAGCGCAAATTTACTTTCTTTTACAGTGTCCGCAATACATGACGCTTATAAAGGTAACTTGATTCCTTAAAATAACATTTAAAATATAGGCTTCGAAAAAGTCGTATTTACTGATGTGCACTCCTTGCAATGTAGCTCTCGAGGGGGATCCACGTAAGAGTCCTAACATTTCTAGACCATGCACTTCATGCATTTTAATTTTATTTAGAAACACAAATCAACTCCCCTAAAAGTTTTCGTGAAATTACGAAAAATGTATTAGTTCGGCCTTGACTAGTCTTCTTACCGCCTTTATTACTCATAAAAATGGGATTTCTTCCTTTCACTCGAAAATAATCTTTTATACTTACTTACATTATTGATGTTTTTATTCCCAACAGAACTCTTACTTAGTGCGGGTATGTGCTCCTGGTTTAAATATTCCTACATAGAAAGTTCGGCCTATGTAGACGTCCTAAAGGCAAAAGTAGAGATAATTAATGCTTAAAATTGCACATTCGAGCGATTGATTTCAGAAAAATCCTGGCCCTGTACATATGCTTGACGATATTTCAAATATCTTAAGCCGTCGCGTTTGAAAACGCAAGTCTAATCGCTTTTCCCAAAACAAAATCTGATTCTTCGTCAGCATAAATTAAGAACAATGGTCCGTCTGATCGTATTTTACGTGCATTTATCATCTTAAAATATCTTGAGCGGCGCCAGCTGTTTAACTTTTGATATTCGAGGCTCTAACCAATATGATACTAACAGGCGAAATTCTCTTTTGACGAAAATAAAGTAGGGTTGGTCAGTGAATATAAATACTAGTGAATTATTCCTGGTGAGTAACTTTCATTTAAGCCTAGTAAGCAAGGATAGCAGTCTAAAGTCTATGCTGCTGACTAGCAAAATATGTGCAGCCTTTACTTTGTGGTTAGTTGTATGGAGTTTTGGGCTGCAGATATCAAACTTTAGTCGGGACATGTGCGCTGCCAACTGTGTTTTGTTGAGAACGGGCATTTGTCCTATTAGTGCGTGTTTTCACCTTCCTTGAGTGAGGAAGCGAGTGACACATGCTTGAAATCGTCTTGAGTTAAGTCGTTCCTCAACTGCACTTTGAGCGTCTTTTATCCACTGACATCCTAATGTTGACATTACAAGATGCTTCACCAAGATGAGCAAAGCAATTCAATTCGTAGATAAGGTCGTCCCTCACTTGTGGGGGACAGTTTCCTTTATTCTGCGGAGCCTCTGGGTAATTTTCTTAAGGGTCCGGCATCTCGCCCCGGCACTCGCCTTGATTAAAAATTTCCGCACTGTTGCATCTACGCTCGATAAATAATGGATTGACGAAGACGCTCGTCATTCTACCTTTTGAATACTTCTACACTTGTTGGCATCGCGACGTCTTCGAACGATCCGCACCTCGACGACCCTGCGCAAGAAGAAGAATCTTCGCGCATTTAACCGTGACTCATCCAACTGTAGTTTAAAGGAGTGTTCGCGTAGGTTGGTTGTGCTGGAAATCTTAAGGAAATGCTCAAAAGCAAAGCAACAGTCCAGGCCTCGAACGAAGCGCAACGCCAGTATAAGGTGCCACTAAATTCGCCCATAGTAAAATAGCCGGATTTGACGTAGGCATTCGTCGCTCTGCCTTTTGCAGAGATTTATGGGTAGTTTTGCTCAGATTATAGCGATAGGAATTTGTAGATACGAAGGCGGTTTTTGAAAGGAATACTTCTAAGCTCGGAAAGTGTCAGATTTCCGTGCAAAAAATTGCCTTTTTTACCTAGTATTCCGTCGTGTCAGTTAGTTTGCGGGAAAAAACACATTCAAATAGCATTTTAAATAAACCTTATCCCTGTTGTTCCAGCTTGCCTAACCATTAGCGTAGATACAGAGTCCAACGGAAGTTGTACATGTATTTTAACGTCGAAACTGACTGTGCCGAAGCTCAAAAGTTCAAGCAAGCGCAGGTGCCTATAAACTACCTCGAGTCAAGCCTTTATATGCGTTAGGTTTGACTTAATTGTCGTAGGCGTGCTAACTGTCGACTTTTGTCTTTCCAAAGTCACCTATACCTTGCATTTTGTAGCGATGACGTTTTCCGAAGTCTTGGATGGTAAGATGAGACTTTACTTTGAGTACCATTTTTGTTCATTATAGTACCGAATGTAATGAAATAAAAATGAGGCTAAATTTCAAATTACTGATTAGAAGCATAAAGATTTCATTAATTGGTGAAGAGATCGCAATATTATGACCTGGTTTACCATTAACTATGTAAATTTTACATTCCTACAGTCCGTTGTT
Organism: Spirometra erinaceieuropaei; assembly: GCA_902702965.1. Classification (NCBI taxonomy): domain Eukaryota; kingdom Metazoa; phylum Platyhelminthes; class Cestoda; order Diphyllobothriidea; family Diphyllobothriidae; genus Spirometra; species Spirometra erinaceieuropaei. Next base: position 847,485 of record CACRXP010000011.1, read on the forward strand.
ACAAAGATCGCTTCTGACCACTAGAACTACTTTAATTACTTAATCGGCCAGGGATAAAGATGTTTGTAGTCTGCGCCTATGTGACTGCCCGTTGAAATCCTAGTAGAACTATCGTGAGACTGGAATATTTACCTACCTAGTAAATTATATTAGGGATAGAGACTATTCGTACACCCAGAAGGTATGCCCACGGAGGCTCGGGATGCAGGACACGAACGCAAATTCGGGACCGACGGCTCGACTCCCCCCAGGAGCACCGGTGTTCTGGCCTTGTTATCTTAAAATCCTTATAGTTCTTTGCCAGTAAAGGGTTAATTATAGTTGGTACTCTCCAGTATTCGGATACCACCCGCCGTGCGGCCTTTGTCAAACCTCCTTAGGCGTCAGCTGAGTATTAGCAGCATCTATAACGTGATGTTGCCGTCCCGCCACACACCCATCTCATCGGCAGTTCCCATCTTCATCGGCAGTGATCGTACCTACTGCAATGATTGCTTGCTCGCCCGCACCCGATACCTTAATTATTGCAAGTTTTATCACAAATGGCGACCGCTGACGTGATATTTGCCCTTTCGCTTTGGCTCATCGGAAACGGCACTTGTTCGCGCGCTCCCACGTGGTCAACTACCCTGCCTAGACACCCTCGGCGCTGAGGAGGAAGGGAAGCCACTGCGCTTCTTAACAGACTGCGCGCCGGGAAACATTGCCCAAGCGGCTCGCTATTGACGCGGTTGTCACCTCTCGCGGTAACTTTGGTCTCCTCGAGCCTGAAGATGCGGCCCGGTCCCGTTGAATGAATCGCAGCTTGAGAGCTGGAGTCGTTCGCCCTCATTTTTGCCACATGTTTGGCCATCCGCACCAGGGCAGTTGCTTCACCCGAAAATGCGCCAGGTCTGGTAGACGACTTCAGACGTTCCTTGTTATGAGGGCATGTCTTTCAGCCTCATAATTGCCGCCCGACAGTCGTTTCCGACCTACATGCAGCCCCAATTCCAAGGGGTGTGGGAAGGCAGTTGGCGGATATCGAAGTGTTCTTGGCGTATAATAGCGCCCGCCAATATTTGGGTTTGACTCATCTCGTTTGCACATGTGCCGGTTAACGAAGTTGTGCGAATGATCATTCGCCTTCAACACTCATCGAAGATATCGTGATTCATCACTATTGTTTTTGGTTCACTGAAGTCCCCCTTAACACGCCGATACAGCGTCCTTATGCAACTGTGTTTGTCAATGATCAGTTGGTAACTGTTGAAGCCCAGTACTTATGTCGTAGCAGCCATTTTTTGGAACACTGTAGTTTCTAGATTACAACACTCTTCGCGGCAGACTATGACATCGAGAAAGGCCAGCTGATTGTTTTCTTCCTCCTAAATTGTATGTCCGGGAAGTCATCGTTGAGAGGTTTTTTAATACCAGCACCTGGTCTGTTTGATTACGACGAAATGGTCGTGCGCATACTCAACTCAGGTTTCTGGTCTGCAGTGTCAAAATACTAACCATCCAAATCGATGTCGAACGGACTCGGTCATGAGGTCTGAAGTCGATGAGCTTGTTGGCGTACATTTTACCTGTTCGTAGACTGTTTCGTCGAACGTTAAGTACGTCTTGAGACAGAAATTCAGGAGTTGGAGGATCTGAGTCTGCTCAAGGCGATTTTCCGTCTCATCATATTAGCTTTGCCGGTTTGGCAGGGGACTTATCCCTTTGATTTTTTCCAAGAAGTATGTTAATAAACTGACTACTGTGTCATAATCAGCGCTTAGAAATCTGGGATCACGAAACAGCCTCAAGGCCAGTCCCTAAAGTGAATAAACTTCAAGGGATACGATGAGACGGATAGAAACGCCCTCTCGGCATACTTCGGGAGTTGGTAATTAAGATAGGTACACTGTGGCATAGCAACTTTGTTCCACTACTACTGCATCCCTTTTTTATTAGTTCTGATGTCTCTGATGATCGGCTCATGCAAGAATCCTAATTGTCCCAGCAATCACATCCCCTGCTTCTCAGACTGTCGGCATTTTTTGTTAGTCTTTTAACCCACAACTCCCACAATCTACTTGAATTTTCTATTTTAGGGAAAAAGGATATGCGTAAGTTCGCGAGCCTGATCGCATTTTGTATTTCTACAGCAGTTCCGGCTGTAATCTGCAAGGAGGCAAACAACCGAATTCGAGATGACTTCTTGTTTTCTGATAGAAACGTTGATGGTATTGTACGCAAAGACATTCGTCTTCCTCCCGTGACCGGCAGAAAAAAACTACACAAACTTTGTTTTTTGGCACTGTAAAAGATCCAGCAAAAACTTCCCGGTGTCATGCCTCTGGCACGCCAACTTGAAAGATTCAATATTAAAACACTATTCAACAGTAGGCGAGATTGACTTGTGCGGACGTCTAAACAGAACATAGACATAAGAACGTCCAGCCCAAATTATAAAGGTGGACCTGAGCGCAATTCTGGAAAGGGCAACATATTCCCGCGTCCTAATCCCAACGACAACTTTAGCATAAAACTAAACCGTTGCCCTAGTTTTGACCCTAATCCCACCCTTAACCTTGACTCTGAAGTTAACATTAACCCTTACTTAAACTTTATCTCGGCTTACCTTGCCGTTAGCTATACATCTAGCCTTAAACCCAATAATTAACTTAGCCCTGACCTTTGCCTTTAACTTGACCCTGATTTCGGTAGAAGTTAGCTCAAAGCCACCCGTGTTGCAGGTGTTTCCTATTCTTTTGCCCTGTTTAGGCGTCCACATCAGTCAGTCTTGCCCAACAATAACTCACACACATGCAGAATCCGGTGTTGGTGCCCGCTTGCGCAACTGAGACTTTTCGTATCTGTGAAAGAGAAACGTAAATACCAGTCTCAAAATTTGGCAACTGTTCAGGCACCAATTGTATTTTCAATTTTTAGAATCTACCCTTGTGAAATTCTTGAGAGGTAAGTTTGTCAAGATTAAACTGCTGTCTGGTTTTTGAAAGTAATTCCCGAATAGAATGTGATACTTTTCAACTCTGATCCCTGATTAGCATGGGAAAGTCGATAATTAATTACTGTCCTTTGCTTAGTCTTTGATTTAATTTTTGGTTTACAGGAAGAGATGGACAAAAACGTAAGCTGTTTCCCGAGAATACACAATTACTGTTTCTTCAAATTATTACTGTACATTCTGCACCTCTGTCCCATTAAACGAATCTGGGTTAACAGGAAGCACAAATGTCACCTACACACGCGAATCAGGAGAAAGCTTGTTTTCAGCCATATCATTCTTTGCTTTTAAGGACAGCCTAGATCAAAAACTAAGCTCTCTTTCTTTAGGACGGTATAACGCATATTTGCAAGCCTTCATTCTTTCGGAGCGATTATCTCCTGTGAGCTTTCTAGAATTGGGGAAAGTTTCACCTGTTCATAATAAACAAGGTCAGGTTTGCAAACACATCGAAACTCACCGAAATCTTCACGCTTCAAAATCTCTTGCTCTGCTACTAATAGTCCTTTTGTACAAATGTAAACACGGTGAACTAACCTCGTGTATAATAGTTAAAGTATGCTTTTATTACAGTATGAGTACCAGTTTATGATTGTGTCATGTGAATGTGACTAAAGGCAGAAGCTAGAATGGAACTAATTAAGTCTAGATAACTAAGGAACCAGTGCGAAGCTACTTTCGTGACCCGATGGCCTGCCCATTTCTGACCCACTCTTCCCCTAGCGCAGCCTCAGAGTACTGCACAAAAGAGGGTGTTCTTTCGCACGAAAGGACATTAAACAGCATCCCCGAGTCAACGATACGGTTAGCGCCCAGTGGGCTTTTGTGGCCGAATCTACGGCGCCTCGTCTCTTGTCCAGTAGTACTGCTGGCAAGTATCCGACTGAACAAACTGCCAACTGCGTCTGTGTGTACCCGATGTCTGTGCACCTGCAAGCGATTGCCGGCCCATCAACAGGATCAGAAATGTCGAACGCGCATTTAAGATTTTAGTCAATAAGATCTACATACTTCAAATAATCTGAAGAGTTTTCTGACTGGTGAGGCTCTTGACAGTACTAGTTGTGGACGTTGAACTCATCTAAACTGAACGAAGCTCAGTTAACTGCTGCCTCTCTTGTGTCATTACACGTAGTCCGCTGGACGCAGTCATGTGTAACACTGATCGTATTTCATGAGTAGTGGAGCAAAAGGCTCGAAGAGCCCAGTTCATGCATTAATGCTAGCAACTACATGTAAATCTCCAGACATCCAGCCTTGCATTCTGTGTTTGGTTGGCTCATTTTGCAAGCAAAAGAGGTTGGCTTCATGTATCAGCTTCTGACTTCTTTCCTCTAAATTCTTAAACAAGGACGTCCCTTCCAAGCTTGATACTTTTGACTCTGACTGAGGAAGTCTGCCAAATTTGATGCTCTAGTTAATTTGTTTATCGAATGGACCTTTACACTCGAAAAGAAACCTTCCGTAACAAAATTAATGTTCATGCGACCCAAATCGCTTGATAATTTCATGGACTTTTATGAAATAGGGCTTTTGATTGCAAATTAGTTAAGTGTGGAGTTCAGTGTGTACGGAGGAAGTAGTAACCCCGTTATTTCTTATTTTCGAATCAAAAGATTATCTCGCTTTTTCAATCTCTCTACTGCCAACTTTTTTGACGTCTTTCGTAGTTCAGAAAATTTTCAGGAACATTTTCGGTAAGAAACGAGACATTAAAAAATGGCAGTGCATTAAACGTTTTAGTTATGCTCCTACTCTTTTTCGCTTTGATGTTTTATTTGAACAGCAAATGACAGTGCTTAGAATAAGTTGTGCTTTGAGAAAGTATCGTAAAATAACAAACAGGTTTTTTATAAGTTTTTGCGATTTTCTGGCTGTCAAATTATTCCGCATTTTGTTAACCACAATAAAAACTTTGGTTCAGAGCGTTCTGGCCAACAAGACTTTGCTGGTACGTTGAACATACTTTATTTTTGGTTTTGCGAGTTGTGCGGCCGCAAAAAACTGGGTGAAAGGGGCGTTTAATCATTTATCATAGAGTTGGTTTTTCCTCAATTTAGAGAACTATAAAAACACCCACGACCAAACTGACTCCTGACAAAGCTTTGTACTGGACATTTACGGTCAAACCAGTTTTTATTTTAGCAACCAGTGTTAGATGGCCAGAAACTTTAGTCCTGAATTAAAGTCTAGAGTAGAAGTCTCCTAATCAATGTTTTCAGTAAAATGTTAATGTGATTAATATTATGTGCACTTATATTTTGACTACAAAAGCAAACAAACCTGAGAATATTACCGATTCCAATTTCAGGTCGACTATTACAAATCGGACTTAAAGGTGAATGATTAAAAAATACTTTTTCTGCATTGTGTTTTTATTTGCTTAGCCTTTCCTTTCATGCGGCCGCTATGTTCGTTATTTTGTGCTAAACTACATAGTTTTGCTTAAAGAATATGTGTCTCTGTTTAGCATACTCTGGTGATGATAGTGAGTTTCGTATTTCTATAAAACATAATGCTTAAAACACTCCTTTTATGTTCCTAATCTTATGCGTCAATATGTTTTAAGGTGACTGGATGAAAGATATCCACGGTAGGTTATTAAGTACTATATTTATTATAATCATTAACTATATATAAGCAATCAAAAAATGACCCAAAATGAATCACGCCAGTAAATCGCTTTCAAAAAACTTGAACACTTCTTTATCCTCAAAACTTTCCATTCTATGCAGAACTCGGCATTGGATTAAGTAAGCTGTTCATTTCTTAACCTCAATTCCTCTGTTATTAGGTAGTTACTCACGCCGTTTTGATTATGATTACTTAAAAGGCCCTTCAAAATGTTTCTTTATTTTAAAGAGTGTTTAAGCAAATAGGTGGAAGACAGTTTAAAAGTCCTCAAAATCTTTATTAAAAACAAGGTTTCTGTGTATGTAAAGACTAAAAATTGCTAACACTGGCCTGTTTTTTATAACAGAAACTTTTCTGCTGCAAGCTCTTGATTGTAAGTTCATTGTTGATTTTCCATTGTTTTTTTCCCTGCTTGATTGAGCGGTGCCTGTGTTCCTTGTTATTTTCTGATAGTATAAATGTTGTCAAGAAATCTCAAATTTTATAAATTGTCTATTGAACATTTCCAGATCTGGAAAGAAAGATAAGTGAGTTTACTCGCCATATGATATTCCAAGCTTATTTGATATCTGGTCATGTCTATCAACATTTCTATGGATCTATCCAAAATTTCACTAGATGACGTTGGCCGCGGTGAAGTGGTGCTGCTTAGACAAAACATGATTTACTCCTAAAACCTTCCATTTTTACTTTTAGGACAAAGCCAACGCAGCTACGAATTTTAGCCGAACTTGGTAATTTATGTTTTTGTTTGGTTCGACCGTTAATTTTGTCGCTGAAACGAGGTTCAAACTAGGCCTCAAATTTGTAAATTTTAAAAAGATAGTGAAAAATGACCCATAAAAAGCAAAACCAAACTATTCTAATTCATGTTTTGGGTCAGCCTGTGGATTAAGCTTTCCGTGAGTATTGTCCATAAGCACTGAACAAATTTGGAATGACCAGTTCTGGCTTACTAGCTGTCGTCAGCAACTGCTGCCTTGACCCGGCTGCTGGTATACCTCAGGTGTGAACCGACGTCCAACGTGCCTTTCGACATTTTAGTAAATTTCTGTTGAAACTTGAGCTTCTATCACTAGTTGATGATGATCAACGAGCCATTAATGACCCTCTTCGTGTTCCGATATCTGTTAGTAATGCTAGTGGATGACTGTTTGGCCGTCGCTTATCAACAGTCGGAATGGGCTCTAGAGCCGGTACATTCCGGCCAGAAGGAAATACCTATTTCCATCTTGTAATCATGGTAGGCTGGTGGAAGCTACTCTTCTGAAAACAAGTTTTTATTGTGTAGACACGCCCGGAAGCACTAGGCTTGCGGGTTAATGCATCATAAGTATTTCATAGGCTTTGTCTCTTCCAGAACGCATGGCCTTTTTGGTCGTAAAACAATATAAAAATTTCCGCTTACACAATATAACTTTCGCTTCAAGTTAAGTTACATACTTTCTCATGGTGGAGTGATTTTGAAAGCATAAAGTAAATAATTTGATATTGATTTTGGAACTTTAAAGCGTAGTCACCTTAACATTCCTTCATACATAAAACCGTTTTTTCTAGCAGTATAATTAGTTTCTAATTCAAACGTTCTTTAGCTGCATGAATTCTGACAAGTTTCTGAGACGCTTCTCCCCGCTCTTTTATTTCAGCCGAGTTCTTGAGTTCTTGGAGGCAACCCCCAAATGGTACAGAAAGGATCATAAATAAACTTGTCTTAAGGTCTACTTTTTTGCTTGCTAAGAGCCCGCTTCATCCTTGCGTCCTAACTTACCAGACTGACCAAATGGCGTGACCTCAAGATCCTAATGGACTTTGCAAACTATTTGACTGAGGTTTCAGTCAGCAGAACGTTGCGTCTGTCCAAAATGCGAACTATCTTTTTATTTAAGTGTCCATGATTACTGATGCGAGGTAATTTGTGATCCAGTTAAATTGAGTTGTGGTCCTAAAAAGCGAGGCGTATCTGCGGCAAATACTCGACGTTAATCTGCTCTTAAAAGTAAGGGCCGATTAAATGGCTGACCAAGAAATTGACCAAAATCTATTGCGTCCTGTGAAATTTCATGGATGAAATCGGCAACTTCGAAGAAAAAACTGAAAAGCGAAAAATTCTGACCTACTGCTGGCCGCTGCTCTTTGGTGAAATAAAAATTGGCGCCTGCTTACGTCGGATCCCCTAAGTCGGTCTTCCTATTCATAGATTATCATGAGCCATGCCGAGCTATCTTAGCAGCTGGCCTGAAGTCTGTCAATAAGGGGAAGCAATTTGCCGTGAAGTTGTGAATGCCTAGAAAAGCCTCCACAGCCGCCAGGCGATAACGTGTCATAAAAAACGTCGAGTAAGACATTACTTAAATTCTAATTGACAAATTAGCACTAACCTGAAATTAATAAAACATCAGAATCCAATATGAACAAACGACTGGGCGCAGGTGACAGCCTAAGTTTACGTCGAAAACCCCTCTGTGGTTTGTCTTGCTTATGAACTGGATGCTTATCTTTAGTCA
>CACRXP010000011.1:878914-895097 GCA_902702965.1 Spirometra erinaceieuropaei
CTAATAGTTTGTTAGGGAGATTGTTCACAGTCTTACTCAAGTGCCGCTAGCCGGACATTTGTGTTTACTAACTGACCTTTTATGTCAGCCATGTCCTTTTGCACTGCTGGCTAAATTCCGTCGAAATTGTGGCCGTGGAAACTTATGAAGAAATTGTCATGGAGTGTCTAAAGTAATAAATGATAAGCGTTGTCTACTCAAGTGAGAACAGTGGTGTTGACTGACTGGGTCCAATCGACGCAGTGGAAAACAAGTGTGGCACATTCTCATCCGTTCTTGGCCTACGAAATGTCTACAATAGTCATACTTACTGTAGTACTGGCGGTGGAGCTGGCCAACCAGTTAGTTCTTTCGGTTGGTTTGGCGAGTCCTCGTCGTCGGAATCTGAGGTTAGTTTACGAACATGTCTGCTTCGGTGAAAGCCGTAATACTTACGCTTCATAGCAACGAATAACTACCCAACGACAACAAATATTTGTACTTCCAACATTGTTCGCAAAATCATAAGTGAAATTATACTAATGCATATGTTACTACACCTTAATAAGCATAACGCATACCCTAAATGGCATAACTCGGAAAATAAAGAAGTATCAGATACAAAATGGACGCCGAATTACTTGTCAATATGTCATAAACAATCACAGGACGAGAGAACCGCAACGCTTACCCCTGACACAGCAAAAGATCAATGGCGTCTAATTGACCCACTTAAACAAAACACCTTAATCAGCTTATTTCGAGACATAACCACTTCTCACAATATGAAGATTCCTGGTACTTCATGAGTAATATAGGATATGTCTTGACTAATTTAGCACTTTGCAATGCAGAAGTGGTTACCTACACGATTGGGAGGTCCTCTAAAATTTCTTCAAATTAGGCGTGGCCATGGCCGCGCTTGGCCACACCTGGCCAAACCTACAGGGTGTGGCAAGTGTTGGCAGGGTGACGTCGCGGATTCTCACTCCAACCCGTCCGCGATCGTCTCCGATGATGGGTTCGAGTGAGAATGCCAGACGTGAAGCGGCCAAACCTCGTCTTCCTGTGATTGTATATGTATGTATATTGAAGGGTTACAGGCAGAGCCCTTGATGACCCTATTTATGTACAGTGCTTTCGCAGATTCATACTCAAAAATAAAATAAAATTGCAGGCATTTAAAATGTGATTGGGTCACAGTTCAATCGTAATCATAATGTAGTGCATAGGGTCACTGTAAATTAGTGCGGAAGATTGTATATGACAGATTTTACAAAACTGGCTGTGCATAGTCATGCTGTGCAAGCCGATTTCTGTCGAAAACTAGACGAGCAAGTTTTCTTTTAAACAGACAAACTGTATCAGCCGTCACCATCTCGCTTGGAAGCGAGTTCCACGGCCTGACAACCCGCTGGCTGAATGAAAAATTTCGTCGGTCTAAACGCGTGCGCTCATTTCCGACTTTGTATGCATGGCCGCGTAGTTGGTTTGTACGGGCGAACTCAAAGAAGTCCTCTGCTCTTAATGAGCAACCCTGGCCGCGAACAATCCAGAACGTCCAGAGTAGACTGCAGTTTATTTGTCTATAAGAGAGAGGGAATAGGCCAAGCAAATTCAGCCTCTCCTGATAAGACAAATGCTTTAGACCGTCGACCATCTTTGTCGCTCTGCGTTGCACCTGTTCGAGTAAGTTGATATCCTTCCTCATCCATGGTGAAGCTGCTGGCATTCCATACTCTAGATGAGGTCTTACAAAGACAACAAAGAGTCTTTCGAAAAGTTCGGGAGGAAATATTTTAAATGCACGTCTGATCCAGTGTAGAGTACTAGTTGCCTTCTGGACCATCTTTCTGCAGTGTTCTGATGGCGATAGATTTGTGGTCGTCCATACACCCAGATCTCTGTGTCTTTCCCCAGTTTCTAACCTCGTCCCGTCAATATAGTACTGGTGTTTGGGAGAGGCATTGCGGCCGGTGTTCAGGTGCAAGACCACGCATTTGGACACGTTAAACTTCAAAAGCCATCTGTTCGACCAAGCACACAGTTTGTTGATGTTCGACTGCAACTTCTCTGCGTCATCATCGCATTTGACTTCACTCCATATTTTTATGTCATCCGCGAACATGAGAGCCTCGCAATTCACTTCGCTGATGCAGTCATTAACATAAATCAGGAAGAGTACTGGGCCTAAGACAGAACCCTGTGGGACACCACTTTCCACCTTTACCCATTCCGAGGTACAATTACTAACGACGACTCTTTGTAGTCTGGAGGACAGAAAACTCCTGATCCACTTAAACATTCTTCCTTGAATTCCTACATCCCAGATCTTCTGTAAAAGAAGCCTGTGTGGGACACTGTCAAAGGCCTTCTTGAAGTCAAAAAATATGACATCTACTGGGAAACCTTTATCGGTAGCCCGTGTCCATTTCTCGTGTGAGTAAAGAACACTCGTTAGGCAGGAACGCCCTGGACGAAAGCCGTGTTGGGCATCGCACAATATTTTGTTCTGTTCCAGGTATTTCATCAAGTGTCTTTTGATAATGCGTTCCATTATTTTACATGCGATGCAAGTAAGACTGACAGGACGATAATTTCCGCAGTCAAGTCTTGAGCCTCCTTTATGGATCGGAGTAATGAGGGCGCACTTCCACTCTTCCGGTAGCTCGCCGTCTTCAAATGACTTTTGAAATATTGCGGATAAGGGTTTGCACAGTTCATTAGCAAGTTCACGAAGTGCTAGGGCGGGAATTCTATCTGGGCCAGGCGAGTTGGCAGGTTTCAGCTGGAGTAGCTCGGCCGTAACTATGGTAGATGAAAAGAGTGGTTCCTCGGTTAAGGAGGGTAGGGAGATGATAGGATGGGGAAGGGTACTGGGAGGAGAGGTTGGTTGGCGAATGGATGGATGGGCAAATATAGAACTAGGTTCTCGGGTGAAGACGGACTGAAAGAAGTCGGAAAGGAGGGACGCTTTAACCTGGTCATCAATCTCCACTTTCCCATCTGCAGACCTAAGGGCAGGGATCAGCTCCTGAGTCCTTTTAGTACATCGTATATAACCATATAGAATTTTCGGATGCTCCAACGAATTTCGGAGGATGTTTAGTTCAAACTTCTTTCGCAGCTTTGAGGCCTCACTTTTACAGACGTTTCGTTGCAGCTTATATTCCTGTAAGTGTTCGTCGGAGCCAGTTAGTCTGTAACGCCTCCACAGACGATTCCTTTTTCTGAAAGAGGCCTTCAAGTCCGGGTTTATCCATTTTGGGCGGTTTGTGATTGTCTTCCTTCTGAGAGGACAATTGGAATAAACAATATCTTTCAGTAAGGAACTGAAAGTATTCCAGTTATCGTTTGCTCGACCATGCAGTTCAGTCTCCCATGATATAGCTGCCGCTTCCCTCCTCATGAGAGAATAGTCCGCTTTCCAAATGTTTCTCTCCCAGTGCACAGTAAATGTGCTAGCGCATTGAATGCTTACAGGCATTTCGAAATTGGCTTTGGATTCCAGGAGATTACATGACGTAGGCTGGCTAACTCGTGAAATGTTAACTGAATTTCTGAAATGCCTTTTTGTTTCGAAAGGACTACCGAAGTAACACTGCAGAATTTATCATCATGCAGCATATGTACATAGAAGGTCAGTTAACCCAGGATGCTGGCTTTCGAACGAACTTCTTTTGGGCCGCATATAAAACTGCACTCTGTAAAAAATGGCTACGGAAATAGCATGAATTTTCCGCATTGATTCAATCATATTTCACGGAAAACGCATAAAATCTGCATTTTTTGCCCATTTGGTACAAAATGACGTCGTATTCCAATGTTGCTCTCACATTCGGTAAGAAAAAATGTCCTAACTAAGACATTTTGTACTAACCGTGGAATGCACATTCATAAAGCACCGCGTCTCTGCAGTTGCTGATGTTGCTTGTAAAGTTTATAATATGGTTCAAATCCACTGCGGAATTCTATGAACCGCCTATGGTCTCTTCTTAATACCAGAAGGAAATGTACGGTTTTCCGTAAGCGGAAAATATATGGCCCGAGTTTCTAAACCCTAAATGCAAGTTTAACTGCAGGTCGGGTTCGAAATTATACGCGAATTGGAAGTCTTCGAAAACTGAATTAAACCCTTCATTTGAGCATAAAGTGTGGAAGCTGATGTAATTTTCTATCCACGGAATAGAAGAATGAATAAGTTTATGTGCATTTTTTCATGAAATATAATTGAATGTTGAAGGGCATCGAACATGAATGAGAAAAATTCATGGTACCTCAGTAGCCATTTCTACAGAGTGTGGGTTTCGCACGCGGCCAAAAAGAAGTTCTTTCAGAAGCCGACATCCCGAGGTAATTGAATAACTATAGAATTACACTGCAAGTTCATTAATTTTGCGACCCTGCCTAAGTAATCTTTTCGAAACGAACACGCATTTCAGAATTTCGGTCGACATTTCTTGAGTTAGTCCACATACTGTAGGTAAGGCTGTAATATTAGTTCAAGCATAGAACAATCCCATGATATATCGGTTACCTCGGGAGAACCGGTATTTGAACGACCTTCTTCCCGGTCGCCCGAATAAACTGCACTCCGTGTAAACATGACCACTTAAGTAGTATAATTCTTTTGTAATTAATTTTGAAACCCTTATAATATTCACTATAATTCATACAGGACATGCATAAGAATATTCATTCTTTTACTCATTGGGCAGAAAATCACATCTTCTTCGAATTTCATACCCGGAAGAGGGGTGTAAATCGGCTCTAAAAAACTTCCTTTTCCCCAACAATTTTGATCGCGAGTTGCTGATGCACTTGCCCACAGGCCGCCAAAACTGCGCGTCGTAGATCTGCCGTGTACGGCATAACTTATATTTTAACCAATATATTAAGGGGATACCAATGGGGATTTATAAAATTTAGCAGTGGATTTGAGCTATATCTCAAGCCATATTATGAAACGCAGAGCTGGAATATTGTATGAACTGGCATGTCATCATGGCCCTTCGGGCCAAATTTAATGACAAGGATTTGAACTGACAAGTGTCCTGTCTTGTTCAAAATTGTATGTGTATTGCTATTTAAAGGAATTCCATGATTTTATTTTAAACTCTGATAGGTTTCTGCTTTTCCGAATGGAACTTGTGAGGGCATTCAATATAGTTTCATAGTTCGATATGCGTAAAGATATTTATAGAATATAAGTTTGATCTCTGGAACTTTTAGAATTTAGAAATTCCTATGCTATCTTCGCAATTTCTAGCGTTTTTGTGGAGACGCCATAGTTTGTTAGTATATTCATCTTGAGAATATCTTAGCCATATGTTACAGATTCTTTCGTAGAACCTCAGCGTCCCACACAAGACAAACAACCACACCTGTAAGCACTCTTCAGCGCGGATTAGAGGAAAATTGCACAAAGAACCCGAGAACTTTAAGCCCTGAGATTTCGAAACTTTCGTGAACCAGAAAAGGCAACTCGCAGCAACCTAGGGGGCTTTGTTGCATAGGTGTTAGTTTCCGATAATACAGTTCTCAAATCTGCAAAGAAACAGGTTCGCAGGATCGTTTTTTCTACTGTGCTAGCGCCTAAACACAAGTGCTAACAGAGGACAGGACTCAGTCGCATTTGCCGATCAGTCTATGCGTTAATCTTTGTAAGATGCAGAGTAAATCAAACAACACTCAAGCTGTTGTAAAATTAACAATCACAATGTTTTCGGCCAGCTTGAAAAAGGATAGACGGAACAGAACTTCCTGTTTGTTTTAGTGAATGCGACATCCGGCGACCGGTTTCACTTTTTCCGGATCATCCAGTCATGTCGCGCGTGTATGTTGGTCGCCTGCCTCCGCGTTGTTCGGAGCGCGACGTTGAGCGTTTTTTCAAGGGATACGGTCGTCTGCGTGACATTGTTTTGAAAAATGGTTACGGCTTCGTTGAATTCGAGGATTACAAGGACGCGGACGATGCGGTCAACGACCTTCATGGGCGCGAACTGAAAGGAGAAAGACTTCTTGTGGAACATGCGAGACTCCCGCCCGGCGCCAGAGGCAGCAGCAGACGCTCCGGCCGTGACTCGTAAGATTAACTTATGTAGATACCGGGATTCTATTTAGGTATAGCGGCCGACGCTACGGCCCACCTACTCGCACGGAGTACCGCGTCATTGTCGAAAATCTATCCTCCAGAGTCAGCTGGCAAGTGAGTACTCATCGGTTTCCTGTTGGTGTACTGCCGTCGGTTGTTCCCGTCATCTAATCTGCCATGACTGTCTTGAATTCAGTTGGCCCCCCGGTCCGTGGCTGCGGTCGCATAGGACGCTAAGGCGGTTCACTGATGGCCGAGTCAGGTCGTGTGGTCGTGAGAAATTTGGTCGTTTTCAGATGCTATGGTCGTTTGCGTGGCACGGCTCGTTCTCGTTAGGTAATTGAACTCCTTGCAGACCGCTTAGCCACTTGGTAGGGGCACAGGAAGCTGTGCTTATTAGGATTCCATGCCTTTGTTTTTCGCCCCGATAAATACCAGGTTTTTATTTTGACTCCTGTTGGTGTAGTCAACCGAGTAGGGGGTCACGCGGATACTGTAGTCCAGTCCTAAACGGTCCCGGAGCTAGAGACAATTTATCTCATTTTTCTTTCAGGACCTGAAGGATATGATGCGAAAGGCCGGGGAAGTGACGTACGCTGATGCCCACAAGTCGGCTCGCAACGAGGGGTAAGTCCTGCTTGCTTGTACTATGTTTTTTTAGGATCGTGGAGTTCGCCACTTTTGCTGACATGAAGGCGGCCATTGACAAGTTCGACGGTTACACACTTTACGAACGTCGTCTTCGGGTGTACGAAGACAAGCCGCGCAGGCGCTCCCGTTCAGATTCCCGGGATCGAAGCCGCAGTTATTCACGTCGCGAGTCGCGAAGATCGCGGAGCCGAGGATCAAGGCGACGTGACCGGTCCCGCAGCCGCAGCAGGAGCCACCGAAAGGAAGAGTCGTCCTCCGACCGTTCGAATTCGCGCGATAGGTCACGCCGAGACCGGTCTGAGAAATCCGAGGGTTCCAGGAGGTCCCGTTCGAAGTCAAACTCTAGGCGGTCTGAAAAGTCGCCTTCCAGACACAGCCGTCGTTCAGCTGGACCAGCTAGCCGTTCCCCAAGTCGGAACGGTGATGGATCTGTGAAGGATGGCGATGCCAGATCGGTCTCTGGATCTCGGTCGCGGTCGCACTCTCCAGCACGTTCACGATCCCGTTCTCACTCTGATGTTCGTGCCAGGGAGCGCTCTCGCTCTGATGCAAAGTCACAATCTCGGTCGAGGTCCAGGACAAGATCAAGATCGCAATCTCAGAGGTCAGCATCCCCCGAGCCCCGTCATTCTGATGCAGAAATGAATGATCAGCATAGCGGAAGTGAAAATGCGGAAGAAAATTGAACCTTTTCATGTCTGAACTCACTTGCTGCACATTCTTAGTCTTATGTAAAGACTGTTTTTAAGCGTTTCTGTCGGCGCTGCCTTAAACTTGAGTAACCTTTTAGAGTTGTCCATATTGCCGTCGACACATTCTAGGGTGACCAATTTTTACACTAGCCAATTGCCACTTGCTACTGTCTGTCCCATCCAACAACATCCAGGGCACCACAGGTAGATACTTGTGTTAATGCGAAGTTGAGCACCGTGGCAGCAGACCAAAACGGTTAAGTCAGTCCAGGCGAGCTGGGCGGTGTTCGAAGTGTGACACGAGGTAGTCAATGGCTGTTGGGCGTGAACCACGCGGGTTCTTCGTGTCGGGTGCCTGGGGGCTAGTGAGGCCACCAATGCCGTTCAGAATGCGATGTACCGTAACCTAGACAGAGGGCGTCTTATCGGCTCGGTCTTCCCCGTGCTAGCCTACGATTCAAAATTACGTATTGGTGTGACGGTAGTAGTCTTATCTTCAAAGTCACGAGCCTTCGTGTATTTGATTTTCTCATTGCCTTTAGCTATCTGGCAGCATCCACGGCCACATGGCGGCGGGCCTAAGACGGCACGTCCGGCCAATCGTTGTTAAGAGTCCGTCCATCATTGTACACCTGGCTTTCAGGGGCGTTTGCGGCGTCATAGAGTTTGTGCTAAGCGTGGGGATGTCTGCGATTTGACGCTCTACTGCCTTTCCTGCCGACCATTGCGTAGTTTCGTCCAAATTAATCTGCTCGCCTTCCACTTCGTATTGGTCGCAGACCAAGTTAAGAATGAGCCTGCGCTAGAAGTGCTTCGGAAGTAGTGGTGACTCTTTGACTAACAGAGACTTCGTAGATTCTGAGGCGGAAATTTTACCAGGGACTGATCTCAACAACTTACCCAAGCATCTTGCCACGTCCAATTGCGAACGCGCCGGACCCGTTCTGGAAGTAAGGTGCGAGTATCTTTGTGTGCCAAGTGGGGCGGTTCCTGACTGTTTCGTGGCAGTGCCCCCGGCTGACGCACCGATTGTGACTGCCTGCGCACTGGCCTGCGATGTGTTGGTGTGCTATGCTCCTGTCCGTTCGCGGCGGAAGCCGCTTTTGTCCGTACAGCAGTCTGCCATGTCTCTAGCCTGAGCGAAGTTATAGGTACATATACAGGTGTTTGAGTAAGGTCTCGAAGGTCCATGTACCGGCTTTCTTCTGCCACATCTGTCACTCGTAAACGCGTCGTTGTGAAATGTCTGTGCGGGCTCTCGTTTTCACGACGTAGCCACCGTCGCAGTTGCATGTGCTTAATTATGGTATGGACGCTGAGGGAGCTGGTTCTTCCCAGGATCTCATTGTCTGGGGTCCTTTCCTGTCACTTCACTTTCAATATTCTTCGGAGACAGCCACGGTGAGAATGGCTGGGTCTTCTTGCTCAGTCTCCATACGCACCCCACTTAGCCGCTCCGCATAAGAGCGTTGTCTGGGCAACAGCTCTGCACCCAGTTTTACGATGCTAGGGCGCTTCCAAACGGAGTGCATCGGCTGGACGCATGTTTGGCCAGCTTTAGAGATTTGACTCGTCAGCAAGTCTCTCCTTCGCTGCAAGGTTAGTTTCACTGATACCGGTACGGGTGCTTGATGTAGTCAGTACGTGATCCATATTGGTGTAAGGTCACAGTCCTCTTCGCGCTAATGGTCCGGCCGAAGTTGGCGCTGCCACAGGTTGGCTTCACGGTGCTGCATGTCTTCTTCTGTTGTGGTGTTTGACGTGGAGTTATCCGCGAAAAGTAGGTCGTTGTGCCGTCTTTGCACACCCTCGAAGATGCTCTTCGATGGCTGACACGAGGCGGTTTCGTCGGCTGGGCCGCCTCTTATGTCCATCAGCATTTTGGACATGAGACTGAGTAGGGCGGTAGCGAGTAGTCAGCCCTGCTTCTTCCCGTCATTAACTGAATGATTTAGAAGTCGCCCGTGTTACGCGACGTGAGTGATAGCCTGGTCGTGAAGTTTACCTACCGTTTGAGAAGATCGCCCAGCACCGAGCTTCAGCTCCAGAGTTCGTGTTGACCAACAAAGATGGTGACCTTCGTTAAATCGGAGGTGATGTAGTGGTTCTTGCACTTTTCCTGCAGTTGGCAGATCGTGTTCGTGGTCTCCGGGCGTCATTGTGTCTGCCCCCGGTGCTTTCCCTCAGGACAACTACTGCCCCGCCTGGATTGTCTTAAAGGGAGGCGGTCTATCAATTTGTCGCTGGTACCGGCTCGCGGAATATGGTTGATGGCCTCCGTGCATGTTATCCACGCGTGGCTGAGGTCCTGGAAGCCAGTAGTCCGTCGCTCCAGTATCTGACTTCTCTGTCAGAAATGCTGTTCTACCCTTCCTCAGAGAAAGCTTATTCGCCTTGACGAATTCTTTATATCACCGCGATCGGTGTATCAATGGGCCCTCTCAGCTCTGCCAGTTAGCCGGTCCTGAATCTCCCTTAACCGTCAGCACCGGAGGCGTGCGGATTTGTTGGCGTTGCTGCTGTTGATGATGGAGGTCGTGTGTAGGCTGTTTCTCAGGGGGGATTTTGGTCCTCCTTCGTAGTCGCTGTCAAATCATTCCTGACGATGGCCTGCATAGCCGTCGGCTTCCATCACAGTGGCTTGGGTAGAGTCCCACAGCTTTCTCCGCCGGGTTTCTACATTAATGCGCGTTCACGGGCTGTGCATTTCTCCCAGTTTGGAGTTTATACAGATACCAAGATCCAATGGGCGATCAGGCACAGTTGCAGTTGGAGCTGTAGCAGCCCGCCTTGCAGCTGCTTTCTGGCCTTGCCCTTCTGTCAGCCTCACACTCGATGCACCACCGAAGCTGCGAATGACTTGTCACTGAAGTGGCGAAAGCTCTTAGCTAGTGGGCGCTGTCTCGCTGATTGGCTGCAGGCGGAAGGAACTTGCGCAGGCCTCTTGCGTGCAGACTAATCACTCACCCGGTGAGGTTACTCGTTGAGCTGCGTGCGCAGTTCGTCGCCGCATTAAAGCTTGCCCACGTAACTGTCATACTTCCTGATTTGGGGACTCAAGTCGTCTGCTATTGTACCTCGACAAAGCCTCGTCTTGTAGATCACAAGGTGGTGATTCGTCCAGCAATCACATCGACCTGGCCATAGGCATGTTGGTCAGGAGCTAGTTCCCCGCGGGTTTTCAGGGGAAGGCCATAACTATTGCGGCTGCCGACCTCATGGCGGCCGAACACCACATCCCACGTGGCGCGGTCCATGCCGACGCGGGCGCTGACGTCACCAAGGACAGTCAATTTTCCCGTCGTCATAATTTCTAGGACATGCGGGCCTCCATAGAACTTGCTCATCGCGCCATCGGAGTTGATTGCCGGCGCACAGGTTCAGACGATGACGAACTTATTCTATGGGGGTGGCAGTATTTTGGTCATGAGACGGGGGAGGAAGATCCTCTTACGTCCCTTATGAGAAAGGCGACTCAGGCTTCACGTTGTCTTGTCTTTGAAACGCCTCCATGTAATTCATGCCACCATAGTCGCGTACGCACTACCAGACCCAGTTGCCGTCGCTAAGGCCACATATTTGTGTATGGTAATTGCCGACAGTATGTGTGTGTGGCAGGGTACATTAATCAGTATAAGTTTATGCTACGTTCATCCAAACGCATCGACTGACCTAGTGCGAGCGTATGAGTACAACGTAGGTCGCTGCACATGGCATCCCGTACACCCGAGAAAACACCTAGTAATGAATATAGGAGTTAAACATGTAGATATGCATATTATTAAAACGCGCTTTCAAATCCTCTTATTGTCCGAGTGAAAAGCTATACCAGGAGGTGGGTTAAAATGGATAATTAATTTCTAAGTAATTTTTAGCCAGTGCGGGTAAGAGGGCAGCAAAAAAAGATTTCTTCAGGCTATGCGGAATGGTGAACCGCTGCCGGGAACCGTTTAATGTGAGATTAAGTTGAGCCGCCGAGCATCTCTAGGTGTGCGAGTTCCGAGCTCGCGGTGGCTGTGCGGCCCGGTTGCTATCCCCTGTCAACGCGAGAGTGAGCCCACTATTGTCCAAACGATTGCGGCCTAAAGGCCGTTCAGTCCAAAATATGCTCCAGAGTCAAGGAACCTGGAGCTTTCGGTCGTTTGGTGTACCGTTCGCACCAGTGTCAATCTTTGCGACTAGGATCGCTCAGCCCACGCCACCTGCACGCCTCGACAATGAGTATTCCCTCATGCCAGCCACCCAGAGCAGCATCGACAAAATCACACCACTGACTTGTGCATGCAACGGCTAGCCTACAGTCATTCAGTAGTCTTATGTGCCTCTCTTCGTCAGTGGGCGCCAAACCAAACAATCGAAAATGCTATAGACAATGAGGCTGTCTTAACATTCGTCTGACCTCCGAATTGTCTTGGGAATTTTATTTGTCCAGAACGGGTTGTCGATTTATTCACACGATTCAGAAGGGGGGTTGGCATCTGGCATGTATTCGGCCAGTCGACGGTTCGAATTCCTCCCACAGCCATCGTTTTCTAGCTGTGTGAGTTTACTATCCCCCGAAACTCGTCTAAAGATGTGGGTCAGATGTGATTATTGTAGCACCCACCTGAAGTAAACAAACCCCAGCCACTTGTAATATGGGACCGGTGATAATAGGGGTTTTTACAGGTGAGGTCGGGGAACGCACAGGCGACGAGGTCAAGTGGCTGTATGCAAAATAGACGCTTTTGGGAATGCGCGGTTGTACTCTGAATGGTTGAGAAATAGTTGTCCTAACCATAACCCCAGTCCCAACAGTACTGAGTCCATCAGGTGGGGCTACATAACCACCTCTTAACAAGACATGTTTCAGCTTAGTTTTCCTGCAGTAAATTCCTTTTTCAATCCTCGCCTTTTAGTTACCTGCGAACTCCTGTCCAGATGCGATGGGCCGACAGCAAGAAGGTTCCCAAATCACAAGTGAAGGAAAACTAAGTTGCTGGATATGCTTTTACCGAGACAAAAGGGCGTGCAGGCAGCTCAAAAACGGTTGCAGCCAGCCACATCCTCAGGTCTGTGTGTCGGCGCCGGCTGCTGGTATTCTTTAGTCCCCAGTGCATGTGTGCGTATTTGCCCTGGAGTGGGCCAGTCTGCAGGCAACAAGGGACTGACGTCTATTGCCTGGTGCCGAGTGTCGGGCGGCTGTAGCAGCGAGTTGACCAGGGACGTAGACTGACAGGAAGGCGTGGGTGGACGGTCACTCTGGAGGCCACCGAAGCGGACTGCCACAGTAGCTTCCGACTAGGTCGAGGGCGGCGTGTAGCGATGCCGAGGTAAATATTAATGTAGAAAGTATGAGCAATCAAACGGTCGGGAAATCGAACATGACGTCCATCGCGCTTCGCATATACAGGGGAGGGGGGGGGAGAAGAATGGGTGCTGCGACTGGAGAGTTGCAGTTTATTGAGGAAGTACTTGCAGTTAGTGGCAGCGGACAAGTAGACAGGGCGGAGGGTAGTGAAGACACCCGAGCAGGGTGTAGAGGATCACAGGACTTCGGGTGGTCCACACCCACGACCTCGCGAGTCTATCGTTCGATGCGGAACGTCTTTGTCCATCGAAAGACAACACGAAAGTGGCCATCGCAGGGTGGTTCCAGTGACGGGCAGAGCCAGACACCGGATACAGACTTGAGAGCCTGTCGCCAATTCCTTGAAATAGGTCAGAGACTGATGGCCGGGGAGGTGGTCCTCATGGGCTGTCGAAGACGTTTCAGGGGGTTGACCGGGTTCTCGGGGGTACAGCGAGGGAGTAATGGCATCATCTGTCCAGGAAGTTGGACGGTGGCGTCGAACACTAGTCCGGCTGCGGAACAGGCAAGGTCCGACTTTAGAGCGGAGCGAATGCCCAATAGGAACAGGGGGAGGTGGTCCGTCCGCATAATCTGCGGCCCGGTGAAACTGTGTGGCCATCCCATTGGCAGCCGGTTGATGGGTTGTGCGAATGCGAATACGGTCTATAAAACAGAGCTGAGACAGGAGCGGGCTGTATTCGAATCAGGCCCTACGGCCAGTCATAACGGCCAAGGAAGCGCCGAGGCCAGGAGCCTACGATGTCCATGTGTACGTGAATTAATCTTGAATCGGGGCTGGAGAAGGCGCCGATGAGAGCCTTGTGCCGTTAGACCTTTCTTTGCTGACTGCCGAGACGTCCGAGTCCAAGTTTTCAGGTCTTTCTGCACCGCAGGCCAGACGAAGCTGTGGGAAATCGGCTTGTCGGTAGGTCGGTCCAGGGGTGAGCTAGGATGTTCAGGGAGGAGACCTTGCGGCGGTAAAAACGGACGGGGGGAGGCAGTGGAGACGTCACAAAGAATGGTGCTGTCGCCAAAAGTCAGTGGGAGGTCTGGAGACTGGAGTTCGGAAGCATCCTTGTCACAGAGGGAACCAATAAGGCGTTTTTCGGCAGCCATCTAGATGAAGTAGGTCTGGGAATGAGTTGAAGATCAACAGTCGATGACCTGGGCAATGCTCCTGCCACCTCACTCCGTGAGCCGTCAATATGGCAAATATCTGGGTTAAATGAGGAAATGTAGTCTACTTGGCGGATTTTACATGGGTGGAACTCGTCAGACTGCTATTTGAGAGCGTCGGTTAATGGCTTGTCATCCGTGAAGATTAGTGAAGTCGCTGTCCTCATACAGGTACCGGAAGTGTTTCACGAGATATAGACGACAAGGATCTTCGTCCAAATGGGCTGTAGAGCAATTTGGCCGATGTCAACTTTTTGCAGAGCAAAGCGAGGGGTTAGGTCCGACCTGCATCGTGCTCCCGATGAACCGCGCCGACTGCAATGCTAAGGACGTCAACCATGAGGGAGATTGGTGCGTCAGGAGCAGAATGATTCAAGAGGGTGGCTTCGACGAGGGCAGCCATTACATTGCCAAAAGAAGAAAGGGCGTCTACGGAGAGATCAAACGAACTTTTGACAGTCTCGAGGAGGTTCGTGAGCCGCAGGATGATGTCCGTACAGTTCGGTGGGGACCGGCGGTAGAAGTTCACCATACCTGAAAGGCACTGCAGTTGACGTTTGGAAGTTGGGGGTGGAGATTCATGGATGGCTACGACCTTCGAAGGAGGATGGTGGATGTTGTTAGAGTCGACCAGGTGTCCGAGACAAAACGTCGAAGGCGCACTTGGATGGGTTAAGAGCAATGCAAAACTGAGGATGGTCAAACACCTCTGCAGGGCATCCTGTGTGTTTTCAGCGGCAGAGTTGGCCTTCCGCAGGTCGTTTATATGGGCGTAGACAAAGGATAGGCCATGAAGCACCCTGTCAACGAACCTCTGGAAAGTTTAATAAGCGTTTTGGATGCCAAATGGCATATACAGGAAATCAAAGAAGCCAAATGCGTTGGTGGCAGCCGTCTCCTCTCTCTCCTCCAGAGAGAGAGAGAGAGGAGATTTGCTAAGAGACCCGAACTAAGTCAGTCCTCAAAAAGACGGACTTGTCGAGTAAGACGCCGGCAGTGCCCTGAATATGCAGAACGAGAAAGCGGTTCGGGAGTGTGACTTTGTTCAAGGTCATGTAGTTCCCATGGCGGCGCCAGTCACTAGTGGCGGTCTTGGGAACCATGTCCAGGAGCGAGGCCAGGGGATTTTCAGATTGGCGGGTAATGACTGTCTGGAGCAGGTGCTCGAACTCGGTTATGGCGGTAGGCAGTCGTGCAAGCGTGAGACGGTAGGCTGAGAAAAGTCAGGAGGGTCAGTGGTACGGATTTGATGAGCGACGTCATGCGCTGAGGTGAAGGCCCTGAAGTTTGAACGGGTGGAGCCGGAGTATTTGGCGAGAAACTGCCGAAATTCACTATCTGGGTCAGGGTCCTGGACGGCGAGTTATTGGAACAACTCAATGGAAGCGATACCCCGACGGCGAGCTTGCTAGTCTAATCATGCAGGCAGGACATACGGCAACCGACCAGGAGATCGAAAGCGCAAGGAAGTCGCCGCCGAAAATGGCACGTGGCGGTCGTGTTGAACGAGATGTAGGTTTAGGCTGAACACTCCGGACCGATGACATCGGCGGCCTTCAGGATGAAGGAGCGACTTCTTTGAAAGAGAAACTATATCATGGCGAACTTTGGGAATCTCAGACACTAGATACGCGAGGGAAGATGCAGAAGAAATAGAGGAAGTTTAGAGAGCGGTGAGTGACGGCTTGGTTAAACCGCGCATCTCCACAAGCTGTTCGACCATCTTGTGTTAGTTGGACGACCAAAAAATGTCAGAAGCAAGTGCCAAAATATACTGCACTTCCGGTGGAAAGTCGTCGACTGTCAACGCCTGACTATTGTGTCGATTTGGAAGAAGGACTCGGGTGTTCTGACGGCGTCGCCACTCATTGAGATGCAATAGATCGTCAACACGACGGGTCCCCAAACCACAAGTCAGGTGAGCCTGAGCTGTTAGACAGGCTTTCACCGAGGTAAACGCGTACAGGCAGGTCAACCAGCGGTTGCAGCCAGCCGTTTGTCCAGGCGTGTGTGCGAGTGTCTACTGCTGAGATTCTTAGCCCCCCCGGCGTGTGTCCGTACATCTGTTCCGTCGGGGCTGTGTCCGCCTGCGGACAATCAGTGAAGGAGTGGCACTGACTGGCTAGTGACGAGTCTCACGTTGCTCCAGAGGCTCATAATCTATTAATTCGTATTTTGACCACGGGAATGGGGATGTTTTTGCTGGAAATTTTGGAATGATGCTTTCAAAGTAAAGCTTGCTTCTCTCGCTCTCGGACG
>CACRXP010000011.1:895527-912489 GCA_902702965.1 Spirometra erinaceieuropaei
GAACGGTGTCAGCGGGCGGTCGTGCTGGTGATCACGGCAGCGGACCGCTACAATCATACTGTTCTACCGTCTCGTTGCTAACCCACTTGCTCTGTTGGCTAAATTTGTCCAACTTTCGCAATCTCTCCGAACACTCTGATACTTAGCGTGATTTACACACGTACTATTTGCTTCGGTCCGATTTTTTGGCGCTTTAAGAAAACATTATTTTAGGCTCTCACGATATCTTACGATTTCACTGAGAGTGCCCGTAGGAAATCGACCCATGTTTGCTGCTATCATTCGCGAATTTATCACTTCCGTCAACGGCATCCTCAATAGAGATAGGACCAGCAGAATAGGATCCAGTTCTGAACAATCTGTTCAGACGGAGGCCAGTGGGCCATTCGAAGATGCAAACAGCTGATTGGGAGAGTGCAATGACTTCGACGGTTGTACCTGCCATCCAGAAACTTGCAATTTTTGGTCATTTAGCCAACACAGCCACTGGGGTACGAAGTCCCCTGTCCTCCCAGAATGAAAGTAAGGCATGTTTTTTTGACGACGGCAAATAAGTTAGGGACGTCAAGCCCTTTGTCGCTGTTCTTTAATGTTTCCAGAATTATTCGTTCTAACAGTATCGAAAAAGACGAAACAGAGGGATTCCTGAGTGTTTTTGAGGGAAAACCACGGGCTTTGATAGTAAGATTGTTTACGGTAGAGGGAAAATAGAGTAAGGGCAACTGGGGAACTCATTCCCAAAATGAACGCATTTCTCGATTAAATAGATCTGACACGCTGTAAACCTTTTACGATTCGCGGCAAGTCGTGACATAAAAAGCTGTCAAATGACTGGATAACTCGGTTCCTGCTGTCCGTATTGTGCCTACTTGGAGTGACTGGGTCGAGGACTGTAAGCCAGACTCAGTGGCATCTTAATATCATATCCATGCGCTCTCACGAGCGTGAGACTGAACCCCCCTTTCTGTGAAAACCTGCTGGTGCATGCTGTGGCAACCAGGTTGCGTGTGACTCGCACACGGTCTGTCCAACTTTGTCGGCTTCTGCGCCGGGGCCCACCTTCGATCGTCCACCATCAGAGCTGGTGGGTGAGGGAGATAGAGAGCGCGCGATAGATGCCGTACTGTTGTGCCAACATTATAAACTAATTCACGCAAATGTCACCGGTCTTGAGTCCACTCCGTGGGCACGCGGTATCCCTTGAAGATTGACAAAAGCAGCGGAACCATAGCGGTGGGTAAAGATCTCCATCGAAGTTACCCATCCAACGCTACACTCTAAATAGTCTTGCGAAGCCGCCCTGTGCCTTGGATTCTTTACACAACTCTTTGACCGCAATGGTCAGATACCCCTCCCAACAATTATCGCGCTGCGTATGGCAGAGAACTACCTGATGCTAGTGCGGATACCCTTTCTCTCCCTTGCCCTGCAAGTTGCAGTGGTCGATAAAGTCCGCCATGACCAGACACGACAGGCTTTGGGGTGCACTAGCTACCTAGAACAGTGAGAAACTGATTAACAAAACTGTTTTGCGCCAAACGATTTTCCATTGTCGTTCAAGAGACACCTTTCCCTATTGGCAAACAACATTTTACAGTAGCTCTCAATTATGGCCTCTGTGATACGGGGCTGACAATAGGTCAGAGAGTCTTTTCTCTTCAGGCACGAGGAACCGCGGCCAACCAGTGGAAGGGAACATGGGTGAATTCTGAAGCACACCGTGCCTACAAACTGTGATTTCAGGTCACGCGGGTCAATCAAGGTAAACTGTGAGCTAGCGTATGAGACAGAGCCAACCCACCTCAGTAAGGGCCCTATTTAAGGTATCATACTTCGTGTAAACACCTTAGAGATGGATGAATTCCTGCGATGATGTAAGTTTTATGCCTGGCAGTGGCATCGCTTACTTATGCTTGTTTTTTTACCTGGAAGGTTTACATTACCTGCAGTGACATCGGCACACTCTCAGGGAACAAATGTCGGCTGCCATTGCATTGAATTAGAATATAAAAAGTCCATTTAGCACCACATGGGTGCAGCCAAAAGCATAAGATACGCATCAGTGATCAAAGTATTTTAGATGTGGTTCAACTAGAACATGTTAACGGAAGAGCCCGTCTATGCGAGCAAATATGTGTTGCAGGATTGCCAGTCGAAAGGTATCCAATATTTCGGCCTACAGTACGCTAAATCACGCGGCATTTGTCAGACGTTGTTGGGAAGATGTAAAAGGTTATCCGATGGAGACAGTTTAGACTACGATCTCGTGATTGGCTCAGGCGAATATTCTGAAACTGGAGTATGGAAATATTTATGGTGAGTTTGCCTACTTCCTGCTTAATTTTGGCTGTATTTATCGAAGGGAATTTAGTTTTCCCAATTGCATCTGCTATTGCAGGGGAAGCATAAGTACAATAACAGGTGAACTGTAGAAACATGGCGGCAAACAGACATTATTCCGATGAACTGAATCACTTGCTCCTGCTGATTAACGTATGATGTATGTGCTGAGTTCGCATTTACTCAGAGATATCCTGAAAAGTGACCGGTTCTACCATCAGGTTCCGTACCCATTGTACAACCCACCTCGGCTGCCTAGGCAGACGAGTAGTTAAGGTCGGCCCGTCAAGGCACGATGGTTGGGAGCTCAGAGGTTCCCAAATCAAAAGACAGGGAAGACAATTTTGCTGAGGCGGGTGAGTGCACAAGCAGCTCCGCAAGCAGTGGCAGCAAGCTTTTCCAGAGGGCAGGTAACAACTGCTGAGGTCTTTGACCCTCGCCGCGAAGCGCGTCGAGTGCGCCTGCAGCCAACCCGCAAGGGACACAGCGTAGATTGGCCTCGAGCTCTCGCTGCGCTGTTGCTAAGTCTACCGAAACACAAGCGATTCTGCACATCAAGAACGTCTTGAAGGCCGTCAGCCGCCTTCTCGCACCACTGCGAGTTGGAGACGCACATATACCAGAGGCAACCATTGGGTATCAGGTGATGAGATCAAAAGACCCACTGCCACGGCAAGAAACGTCTGGAGTTGTCTATCGGATCTGGTGCAGTTTCGGGCAAAGCAATGACGTCGGAGAAACTGGAAGACTGCACTTGGCGCGAATCGCCGAACAAGCGGCAACAGTGTGGAGAGATGACGTTAACTCTCAAGTCGCGGCTGATCCGACGCGACCCAGCCACATATTTAAGTTCGATGAGGCCGGAATTTTCGCGAGAGGTGAAAATCGCGTGAGGCGCGAGTTGCTTTAGTCATGGTTCACCGGACTTCAGTCTTTTAACAAGTCCAATAAACTTCCCATCTCATAGTTGGTGCTGAGGCTTAGATTGGCCAAACTAATTAACCACTGGGAGCGCGCAGGCTTGTGGGCCAGGCGGACAAGCACTCATCACGCCAGCATCCCACATGGATGATGAAATTTCGGCAATGAACAACTTGCATGCCGACCATCAAGCAATTAGCGCACCAGTGAGCGACAGTTCTCGATGAAGGAGAGAGCGGTTGATTAGCATAGGTATGCAGTAGCATGCAGACTGCATCCTATGAACACTGTATGACTTACCTGTATCTGATACTGCCTCTAGTGATAGGCTTGAGCGTGAATCCGAGACGTTGGGCGAATGAAACTTGCTCCAACGATCGCATCTACTTTTTATCAATTCAAGCCGTCAAATGATGGAGAGCTTGGGACGACCTGAAGACGACATGATTAGGCGGCCGCCCCGGTAACCAAGGGGGTGGACTGCCACATATCTGTCACATCGGGAGCCGACAATATGTTGTCGTGCTGATATCTTCCACGAACGATAGGCCACTGTTACTTCAGACTTCCGTCTCGTTGAGATATATTGAACATTTCTGGTCTGAACCTTAAATCCACCAGTGTTGCAAATTTGCGTACGGGGGGCTGAGAGTGTGTCCTAGGTGACAGCATGTCGAAAGGCGTAAAAGCTCCAGTCTATCAAGACTCCCAAATAAAGAATTTATATGACTGCCTGCTGGTTTTTAACGTTACTGGGAGTGTTCAAGGAGCGCTCACCAATCGCTTTTACGGAACTCCCTCGTCCTGTTGTGCCTTACGGGTTCTCGCTTTTGAGCCCAGCCAGCGGCCTCAAAGCGGCGCATGATATAAGCAGTATGTTATTGCCGACAAAGACAAGGAGGACTGGAATGGCCGTTTCTGGATTTTTAGCCCTCGTCAGCCAATCATACCCAACCCCGAGGTGTGTAACACTTGGAGCTCGATCCCGCGACCAGTTACTTAGAGGCCCAGTGCCTCTACCCACTGAGCCACGGATTATTTGGGAGTATTACTATATTATGCTCCAGTATTATCGCATTCCAGCACAGGCTTTACAGATTTGAAGTTCAGGTAACAATTCTGAGCAAAGACTGCTTGCACATCGTGCTTTTTAGAATTCACAGAAAGCCAGTCCAGTTTTGGACTTTTCTAGCAGCTTTGAAGAGCTCCGCCCGAATCGATCTCGATGGAGATCGACGTAGTTATCTCGTTTTATTTGTGATTGATTAACCCCCTACCTGTACCGTTAGCCGATGGGGATTTGTTAACATAATGTCAGTATGCTGTTATAAGTGAAAATGTGTTTCAGGAGGCAGTTGAGTAGGAGGCGAAATCGCTTGAACAAGAATCTTATGCGTATGATGATTCGGATTCACTTCTGATCCCATCTCCACACATACTGCAACTCTTGTGCATTCATTATCTCTATCCGATGCTGCCTGTGGTTATAAGTTCGGATGCAAATTCAAATCGTCAGACGAATAAGATTATTGTTCCAGCGATCGCATCTCCCTCTTCGTATACGGTTATAAGCTGACGCTTACCTAGTATCATTAAGGAAATGTTGGGTCATTTATACTAGTCCATTTGCCTTTCGGGACTCTCAAGGCGTAATTTCCCGTGGCGAGACCTGTACTTTACTTCTAAATTTGAGGCTAGTTTATAGGCTTCTATGCTTCTGCTTCTGTTTCTTCTTTTTCTTTTTCTTCTTCTTCTTCTTCTTCTTCTTCTTCTTCTTCCTCCTCTTCTTCTTCTTCGGTGCGTGGAGATATAGATAACGGGTTAGCTCCAGCACTTTTCTTGCTGATAAATCGGACAGGTTTCTCTTTAGCTCGAGCATCTCGACGAAGCAGACTTTCAGCGTTAAAGTAGCATCTGCGAGATGTGTTTGAGGGAAAGCACACCAGAATAATGGAGTAGTACAGATATTCATCGATTACATATTAAAGGTTTTGGAAATCAATGCAAGCTGACGTCAAGAGGAAAAATCCACTGACTTGCGCGTCACATATGACCGATGTTACACAAACTGCGGCAGACGACCTTATTTGGTCGAAATGCAACCCGTTTTGCCGTAGCGGTCTTGTTTCACCCACAACCGACTTAAAGATGCTTGTACACCTAACCATTCACATACGGCCGCAATATAATTATACAGGAGATGTGTCCGTTTCTAAGGGCTGCACTAACATCCATAACGTGGGTCACAATCCCACTTTTGTCCGTCGATAGCCATAAGCCTTTGCTTCTCCGGTGGTTCCGCCATATACTTTAGTCCTGCTACTCACATGTAGGTATAGTTTCAAAAGACAAGGGCGTGCGTCAAACTGTTTGCAGACCGGTGGCATATAGTGTATAACTGTTCTAAGTATGCCCCGAAGACTATGGGGGCGAGTGTGGGCCATTTTATGCTGCAAAGTCTATTCCTCTAACCCCTGCCGAACAGATTCGGGGTGGCAATTAACAGCCCAAGCTGTCCTCTTTAGTCCACGTAAGGCATCCTCATTGGCTGCATATGCTGCCATCTGAAGACACGGACGTCTCGCATTCATTCACTCAAACGTCTGGGGCGAAATATCATCATATGCTGATTCCAGCCTAAATTCCCAAACTCTATAACACATCAACACGTCGTTTGGCCTTCGGCAAATGTCGTCTACATATATTCAAGTAAATCCTTCTTCTTCTTCCTCTTCTTCTTAGCGCCGTATATGATTCCTGTTTAGACTTATCAATGTAAATGTGAGAAACGATTAGTCAGGGGCAGTATATTATAAGCAGCTGCTCTGATCACGTGCAGGCTTGTCACAATAAAGCAAAACTTAATGACAGCCTTCGCAGCTGCGGGTTGTCAGTGCAACCGAAGAATGCCAGCCAATAGGGGCCAAGATGAAGCAACCCCGCTGACCAATGACATACAAGAACACGTATATTCGATATCGACCACTATCAGGGCGTATCTCAGTGGTTTGTGAAAAGGTCCCAAAATCTCACCGTTAGTAAATATTTGGGTGGCCCGAGGTCCGGTTTATTGAAAGGACAAAGGGCCCTCTCTGCAGATCGGAGGTGGAGGGCTATGTGTAGAAAAGCACATGGGCAGTCAGCGGCCAAATAAACTCAGCGCATATTCGTGCGGAGATCCCAGGAATTAGTTAAATCCCTCAGTCTTCGGGTCCACACTTGAACGCGACTCCATCAGTGTTCCCGGCAAAAGTTTCCGCTAATGACGACACGCTAACGCCCGTGAGGAGAGCATTTCAGTGCTCCATCATCATATTCGAGAACGAGAACATCCATGCATTCAGCATCACTTAATGAAGACAAAGCTTTAACTGGTGCCCTTGATTGTTCGCTTTTGGCGTACATTCGAAAAGTCAGTGAATGCAGAAGACACTATAATCCGTACGCAACACGGAATGCTTATCGCAAAAAGGAGCCGCGTCTCTTGGATTCTATCGACGGAATGTTTGGGTCCTACGGCGGCTGGAAGAAGGGTTTATACTCGCCATACTATCTGAATAAAGCACGAAACCTCGATATTTGACCAGTTTAGTAGGTTTCATGTGAGCTTTTTCCAAATAGCCGACACTTACTAGGCCGAACCCCCCAGGTTTGTATCGTGTACTACGACCGCAGTCGGGCTAAATTTGAAGTGATTTGAAAACGGAATTTTTGTCAAAATTGGCGAGAACTCGTTTGTCTGCGTGTAGTATGGGCACTGAGAATTTGGGTAAATACAAAGAACGAATGAACTGACCGCAGACAGAAAACCTTTATGACTGTAAAGGCATCCCGTCAGGAACACGGGACTTTGTGTCTGCCACGAAGTAGGAGAGGTGAAGCATGGTACGCCTGTCCACGTTTGACCGTAGAAGTCGAAGACCTCCACATTCAACTCATTGGGGTAGGTCTGCGAGTCGTCTCCATCTCAACGCTGTGCATGACATTCACACTATGCATGTTGTCCGGAAACACGGTGATTTCGAAGTATGAAGCTTTCGCACAGACGTCTACGTAAATCAGAGCCCTAGCCAGTGGAAGAGACGAAATGGGCTCCGACCACCGGCATTTTGGCTGAAAGTAGGAATTTTGAACGTTGTCGTCTTGCGGGTACTCAAAACCCCTAATCCAAATATTGCATACCTTTTATTATATATCTGTGTTACTAGCTAAAAAAACGCTTTTTCTTCAGAAGAATACTTACCTCGTACACACTGCCGAGCGTTTTAGTTTCCTTAACTGTTATATGCGCTACGCTTCCAAGTGGCGGTGACACCCTTATTCAGTGCAGTAACCGTAAACTTCGGAGTGTGTGCCAAAGTCGGCGCTGCCAAATTGAAGTTTTCTGAGGGGCTGAAAAGTTCGTATCGACCTTAGTCGTGTGAAGCGTTGATGGCAGAAGTATATGAGAAGCCTAATGATTTGTTAAAGTAAGCCAGCGAAATTTCTGACCGACGAGAGCGGGTCAGATTACTAATATTCTCTGGCAAGTAGTGGAGTATTGTACCTAAAACATGGGAATTTGAGGCAGTAGGGCGAGCGTTTAATAAAGTCGAGAAGCCCGTTGGCGGGCTGAAAGGCCGTCTATCGAATATTAACGAAACAGAGGAAGTCCACTGAACTTCTTCACCGCGTTCGCATAAGAAACCGTAACATCCATGGGCTCAGTGAGGCTTTAGACGGGTAGAGCTGCACGTACTTAACAACTGCAGCGCAGGCTAGAAAAAATGTGGTATTGGTAAAAAAAGTTTATTGAACGCAAAGAATTTACCCTAAACCTAGTGGAATCACAGATCGATAGCTTTTGGGCGAACAGAAGGAGGCAGGAACACTGTTTTCTGGCTCGGGTCCACCGCATGGTTAAACGAAAGGGAACCATAGGAGTTAGCGTTCACTGGGTGCCATTGGTTGAGATCAGCAAGAAACCACATCTTGCAAATGAACTCAGTCTAAGGACTGTCCAGCAGATGCAGCACGATCCTCCTAGTGTTTAGGAAGCAGCCGAGAAATAAAATTGTTGTGGAACGGTCAACAGAGGTCATTAGAGCACTAGACGAAAGTTTGAATCAGCTCCCGTCGCCAAAGGACGGCGATGTGGCCCGATGATCATTAAACACTGTTTTCTTTGCCCAGGTGCAAATGTAATGAAGCGGCAACGCCTTGGTAATGATCGACGGGCGTCTGTCGAGCGGCTAGTTTACGGTGTTGTTGCTCTGGTTGCTCTCGGGCAGGGCAGAAAAAAACGACGATGCAAACATACCCTTAAGGCCTGCCCAACCTTCCCCCCCCTCACAAATAAATAAAAGGTCTTGGATAGGCCTATCGTATGACTGGCAGGCTTATCACACTGCTGTGGAAAGAAGAGTAGCAGTGCTTATAGTCAAAAAATATGGCAAGTCGATGCAAAGCGACAGACACCCAAGACTGGAGTACCGCGGATTGATGTCGCCAACACAAACCCCTGCTCGTAGATCCGTATTGTCGGCCGTATTCAAGACATAAACTAACCTAAATGGGCAATTTTGAATCCCCCGCAGTGACAACACGACCGAATCAACCGTCGGACAGTCGTAAACCACGACATTCGTCGCGGTCCCCTGAGGCGGGCTCAGCGGCCGTGGTTTGCGCGTGGGTGGGGGGCTTTATAGTGAGGCCGACATTCGCGACATCTACCACATTACCTCCTCCCTCGCCCATCAAGCTCGAACGACAAGGTGAGGTGGGTGCTGACGCTGGGCGGCGTCTGCTCCGTGGGACACGCGACGTGTGTTGTTGCCTGCTACGGTCAAACTGTCGTGTGTACAGGCATGGCAAGTTTGCGCGATGAGGCCCAGGCTGTGTTGTTCTAACGAAGGTTTTTGTGGATGTGCATATGGCAGAGGAGGCCCATGCGCTGACCGAATGTCCTGGAACAGGGTGGGCAGGTGAAATGTTTGCGACGGATTTATTTCGGGGATTCTTGTGCTGGTCGCCCGGTCGCAGTGCGATGGATCCACAAGCGCCTGTCGAAGCTGATGCCTGATTCAAATGCACGATGGCAGTAGGGAGAGGATGGGCCTATTTCTAGGGAGTTTGAGAGAGAGAGAGAGGACTGCTTTATTTTGAAAATAACTTTCAAAACTTTCAGCAAAAACGGTTCTCCGGTACACAGTGATTACCATAGAGATTAACAGGTTTTGGACAGATGGACATAATTATATATGAAGAAAAAAGGACTTTAAGGTGCAAGATCGAGTTTTAGTTTTTGTTTTTCAACATCTTTGCAGGTGAGATACCGGGCTAGATATGGCAGTATGGAATTCCGATAGGCCGAAGTGCGGCAAGGGATGTGGCGGAAGCATCGACGCATGGGGCGTAAGGATTTCGCAGCCATTAACTCATTATGAAGGGGATGGACGGTGTCATTCAGAATTCGGTCAGCGAATTGCTCCACCGAGTTGAAGTGTCGCTGCACGATGATATCAACTAAAATATGCTAGGAAACACCAGCGGCAGAGGCGAGCATTCGAATGACACGTTTAAAAATAATTAGATCTTTTTTAAGTAAAGCTGGCAAAATAACTGGAGAACAATAAAGAATGAGTGGAAGAATACAGTCATCTATGAATCGTCAGATTAAGGACTGGGGTGTGTGATATGAACGTAGACGACGAATGTAATAAACAAGTTTTTCAATTTTTGTTAAAAGGGTTTCCATATGAAGAGAGAAAGAGAGATTTGAGGATAAAGTAACACCTAGGTACCGGAAAGAAGATACCTCATTGGGAAGAATATCCAAAGGTTCAGGAATGGGAGAGGGTCGCAATCGAAACACACACTGTACTGATTTCTGATTGTTGAGTAGGAGTCCATTATTCGAAGACCATGCGGAGACGTGATCTAAACCATCCTTTAAAGACTGTAGGTGAGTCAGGTTTTTGAGTGGGTGGCCTACGACCATGTCATCGGCATACTTAACATACAGGCAGTCGTTTGGCGATCTCAAATCATCAGTATGTAGGGAGAAAAGATGAGGGGATAAGATGGAACCTTGTAGAACTCCACAATTATTTGGAAGAATAGAAGATTTTCTCTTTCCCGACTGGACAAACTGAGTGCGGGAGGAAAAATAATCTCTAAACCAAGAGACAACCCAGCTCGGAGTGTCGCACGCAGCTGCTTTGGTCAGGAAGAGTTGGCGCGGGATAGTGTTGAAGGCGGATGAGTAGTCGAGAAAAGCACATGCATATGCACGGCATCCCTTGTCTAAGTCTCTCAAAGCTGAATGAACAACTAAAGCAACAGCATCCAAGGTGCTACGCTTTGCCTTGTATGCAAATTGCAGAGAATCAGAAAAATTGACGGAGGAGTACTTAAGGGAATCTAATGCAACTCGTTCAGTAAGTTTCAGGAGTGCAGAAGAGCAGGCAATCGGACGGAAAGATTTAGGAGCAAAAGTTAAAGATTTTTTAGGGATTGGAGTAATTCTTACTGTACGCCAGGCGTCAGGAATCTTGGACTCTATGAAGGATAGATTAATAAGGTGGGTCAAGACGGGAGCTATCTGCAATCAGCAAGACTTAAGGAGAAAAGGAGAGACACCGTCCGGCCCAGCCGCCGTTGACCCGCGAATCTTTTTGAGATGGTGTTCCACTGTTGTCACAGTCACAGGAGTAAAGTCGCGTGGTGGTAGGTAAATTTCGTTTGGGCGAGAATGGGAGTCGTTAGAAGTACAGATAAAATTTCGATTTAAAGAGTTTAAATCTACGTCAATGGGTTCAAGTATATTACGTTGACCAGTGAGACGCTTGAGATTCCTCCACTGTTCAGCAGAAGAAAAGGGAGAGGAGGGGGTGGATGAAGTAGAAAAAAGTTGACTAACGAATAAACCGTTAAGTCTGGCAATTTCGTTCTTTATTAAAACATTGATATCCTTCACCTTGTCACGCTGAGCTAGTTTGTAGAAGGCTTCTTTGTGACGTCTCAAGTGTTTGAGGTATGGTGAGGAGGTGGTGGTGGTGGTGGTAGGGGAGTTTCCTGGTGTGGGAGGTGGGTCTGTTGCGAAGACATTTCGGTTAATCTCGTTGTTGTGTATACGCATTTGGTTGAAAAGACCTATACGTTATCGACTGTCCTGGGGCAGTACGGGCAGATGAGGCGTGAGTGACGATCGCGTGCCGGGGCCCCGAACACTGGTTCGTCGGTCGCAATGCGATGAATATGCAAGTTCCCGGACAGACCGGTGCATAATTCGAAAAGGTTGGAACATAATTTACGTTGTTGGTGGGTAGAACGGTAGGAGTGACCGGACCGGTGATTCCAGTGGCCGCGGTTATGGTAGTAACGCTATGAGGGACGAGACACTTTCTGGTCATATTTGCATTGCGCTGGTTACGGAGGCGTTCGACAAAACCAGTCCGTGCCTCAAGTGTTTCCAGAAAACGGGAACACGATGACGGGGGCTGGATGCCTGCTTCTCGGTTGGCTTCGAGGATAACTGTTCTAGTCCTTACGACGGTGCCTCACGCCTGTAGATCTTGGTAGAAGTCCTCCCGGGTTTCCAGGTTGATTTTTAGATGGTTGAGTAAGGCCTCGAAGGTGTCCTTGTAGCGATATTTGTGCCCGCCGTATATGCTACCACTCGCAGCCACGTCGTCGTGAAAAAGTTGCCTGGGCAGGGGTCCCTTCTCACGACGTAACTGTTCCATCGCAGTTGCATCTGCATCAGCACGAAGTGGACGCTGAGGAAACTGGTTATTTCCAGGATCTCATTGTCTGGGGTCTTTTTCTGCCATTGCATTTTCGGTATTTTCCGGAGGCAACCCCGATGAAAATGACTGAGTTTTCTTGCTCGGTCTCCACATCTCCGCGTTGTCGGGACAACTGCTCGGTAATCCTTAGTTTTGTGTTGAGTAGGATGCCAGTACGGTTCTGGACAGAGTGCTTTAACCGAACGCATGTTTCGTTGGCTTTGGAGATTCGACCTTCAATTTCGTCAGCAAACTTGATGTTTCTTGAGGTTATACTCCATTTTATGGGACTGTTACACTGGCATTAAAGCGGGTTGGGGACTCATTTTAGCCAACATCTGGAGTCGAGACGAAGAAATTCACTCTCCGCTATATGTCCTTAGTCGTTGTGATGTTTAGCGCGTAGGCATACGCTAAAAAGAGGTTGTGGTTGCCTGCTCTGGAAGAATTTTCCTATCTGAATGCGTCGAACATTGATTGCCGATCGCACACTATGGTATGCACCCGCCAGTATGGCTGAGAACGAAGGACTGAACATAGGATGGGAGCAAGTACGTAGCCGTGCTTCACCCCGTCTGTCACCGCGAATGCTCCCAAAACCGGCTCCTCGTCCGCAACATACATCATCATCCTATATTGTAGTTGTATTATTTTTATGACTTGCTCCGGACATCCATGGCTCACTGTGGCCCTCCGCGTCGATTTTTAAATGTGGTCCAGGTGCAAATTCGCATTTGTTGACACTTTTCTAGCAGTCAGTGGACCGCAAAGACCCTATCAGTGGCTCCACGATGCTTCCGCAAGCGCTCCAAGGATTACCTCGCTTCCCCTGACTCGATCCACCATACCGTCATAAATGTACCCCACAGCTTGAGCAAATCATTCACCATATCTGAATCTCTGCATGATTGTCCAGAGTCTATTCGGTGCACTGTGTCCAAAGCCTTCGCCAAATCGACGAAGGTGGTGCGGAGGTTGATCCTCAATTCCTAGAGATTTTTTGCAGACAGCGAAGTTCATTTTCTTGGCAGCCGCGTTGTATTTCTGGAAGAAAACCCGACCCCTGGGGCAGTGGAGTTAGGACACTAGCTAATCTCTTGCCTGCGATGTTGAAGGAAATATTTGTGTGGTTGCCGATTTCTTTACGTTTATGCGGGTTCTCGATGGTACGATCCTTGGAGTCGTGAGTGACCTGTCCTTGTCGTCGCATCGCCTGAAACAGCAAGGCGAGTTTCCATGATTTTTGGTCCGCCGTATCTGTAAAGTCAGCTAGAATTGCATCAGTACCCAGGGCTCATACACTGGACAGCTGTTGCACTGTCCTGCTTGTCTCTGGGAGAGGTGGCGGACAGTCGACATCGTTGTTGGTATCCATTTTAGGAAGTTTGTTGGTGATTGCGGATTGACGGTTAAGGACACCTTGGACGTGCACAATTTAAATTTTCTGGATCTGTGAATTCTCCTACAGAAGAGCTATTGTATCCTGGTTTAACATTGGCGCACTTACTCTGGACTAGGAAACGTAGGTTGCTTTGTTGACCGCAAAGGAATTCATTTCACCGGCCTCGATATATCCTTGGATTTCTTCAGAGTTCCGAGTCCAAGGACTGTTCTCATGTTTCCTTAACTTCTGCCACAGTGCATGCATGAACCGGAAGACTTCGGCCATATAGATTTCGGTACGGTTTTTGGCACTGGTCGTCGGCAGGTGACGGACTTCATCGTCGACTTTCGTGTTGCCAATGTACTTGATCGAGCGCTTCCAAAACGGTGACTTGAATAGCATTTCGCAGTTCTCTTCATAGGGTCTCATTGGTCTTATTCTTCTTCCAGAAATTGCATCTGTTCCAGTGTGAAAGTCAGGCAACTGTCAGTGTAATCGACAGTATTTAACCTACATGGTTGTTGTCCGCGGGGTTGGAGTTGAGGCCTCATCTCAGATATGAAAAACCAGCGGTACACCAGGCAGTCAACACCGCAAAGCGCTGAGCAAACCTATGGAAAGGGACGCAATTCAACAGCAACCAGTGACGCGAACGAGGATGCTGCCACGTCGTCCTCTCTGCTCAAGAGGCGGAAGAGAAGACTGTGTCACATGCAGGGCTGTTGAAGGAGAAGTGTGAATCTGAATCATCAGGTGAATAAAACGCTTGCTCCAGCGATCATATCTCATTTTTTCAGGACCACTACTGTTTAGCTGTCTATCCAATGCCTCCATATATCATGGTCTGGGTCTACGAGGACAGTGGGGCCACCAAAGGCAATCAGTTTGTCCGGCCTTTGTCATAGTCGCCAGGGCGCGTTCAGGTCTTGCCATTAAGCGGGGGAGGGGGAGGATATAGGTACTGACTAAGGTGGCGGATTTATTTGCCAGAGCGGCAGCATCACGTTCATGGGACAGTCGTCGATGTCCTGTGGCAGGTAGAGCGGATGGGAAAGGCAGCTCCGGCGTCGCGTCGCGCTGCCTTTGAGTGTTTGCTCCAGAAGAGTGCGTACCTGTCATCAATATCTTCCAGTTATGTCTAGTTGGAGAAGGGGGTATCGTTGAGGGCTGTAGACCAGTCCCTGGGCGACCAAAATCTTTCTTCTTTCTGGTCGTGCATAACGAATATTTCAGGTTGTTAGAATGAGCAGTTTAACTCTGACAGTCTGCGGGGAAACAGGAGGGTGGAGACAAGGATCGCTGTTCTCTACAGTGTTTCGGCCGTATATTTTGGTCCCAAACGCCACGGTCAACTTACCTACGTCGTGCTTGGACAGCATTTTTGGGGCACCTTTTCTGGCCTCCCCTCCTGCGTTCGAAATAGAACTATTGAATTCGCCCCGACAGCTGCTGAACTCCACTGTTGGTTGCAACTTTGCTACAGTGGAAAGACGACCCGAATTGGCCCGGACAGCTTAAACGTTGACATGTCGCCTTCTCCATAGAACTTTTTTTGTCTGGGAATGAGGATTAGTTCGGGCACTACCGAGTGTGGAGGCAGACACATTTCGAACACACTGATCTCGTTTAGTGTCTGGGGTGTGGCTTCCGTGTTGGGCACGGCTTTTTAGGGCCACAGATGAGAGCTGGGTACCGGGATGTGACTATTTAAGATATTCATGAGGCTCACGTACACTCTTGACGAAGCCCCTCGCTCTCCTGTCTGCCCTACCAGCCTAGACGGTGTCAGGCACTGCCATTTTCAGAAGTGCCAGTTGTCCGCAGTGCAGTATCGTACAACAACCGTCCAAGCCCAAAAACGAACCGGGAGTCATCGTACAGCTGCGAAGTTTGTCCCCGCCAACGACACTCCGCATACCCGCAGTGACGCAAAGTGTTTTGTTGCTACAATGCCTGATAACAACCACCACCACCACCACCACCACCACCACCACCACCACCACCACCACCACCACCACCACCACCACCACGACGTACATAACACGTGCCCATCTGCGTCCTGCTATGTAACTGACTGGCATCACTGGCCAAGAGATATTAATTCTGCTCGTTGGGGGAAAGACCTGTGTATGCTCTACACGTATGGCCCCTTCTTTTTCATTGCACCCTCTGTTTCATTTCGGGGCTTAACAATTTTCATTCGGGTTTATCGTCACCCTCCTCTTTCACTATTCGTTTTTTTAATCCGACCCGACTTGCTATTTGCGTTACCTCAACTTCTTGGTCAATACCAGTGCCACGTTGAACTCTTACCGACAAGGGGCCAGTCACCTAGGCCATAGCCAGAGCGCCTGCCAGTCAGAGTTTAATCGGCATTCAAGCTTTTAACTCCCCCAACCGCATTGCTCGATGATACTGTCTTGCGAAGAGTGAGACAAGATCGCTAGAACAAAAGCTTTATTAGCCTGGCGTTTCCGATTCTTACTCAAATCTATCAGCCGAGACAGAGTCAGATAAGGGTAGTGGATTGCCTAGGTGTTGCAGTTTTTATAAGATGTAGTTGCTGGGCCGCTACATGCCTATCACAGTTGGCACCTCCCGAGTGCATCACAGCTCGAATGACCAGGCGTTGAAGTATGCCGTTGTCATTCAGTTGCTATGCGCCTGTATGCCGGTCAATATTATCGGCTCCAATGCTCACCGCACGCCGCCGAGTGGCTGAATACCGAATATCGTCATCCGTTTGGACTCTTGGGTGATTTGGCTCGCCGACATTGATACCGAGGACAGTGGTTATCCGCGCGTCCTCCTCGCGACTAACTGCTTTGCCTAGACTAAGTCTCAGCGCCGAATATGGAGCGGGGGGAGGGGAGGACGGTACGCTTGTTGATTGAATGAGGACCGGAAAACCATGACTTGAGCAGTTCACGGCTCACGCGTTTGTCGTCTCTAGCAATAATATCTGCCTCATCAAACTTAAATGTGTGGTTGGGTCCCATCGAATGAGCCACGACTTGGGAGCTGGAGTTGTTCCTCTTAACTGCTGCCGAGTGCTCGGCCATTCGCGTTCGGAGTAGTCGCCCGCTTTCTCCGACGTAGTTGTTTTGTCCGCAACTGCACCAGACCCGGTAAACGACTCTAGATGTTTCCTGCCGTGACAGTTGGTCTTTCGGTTTCATGATCTGGCGCCCTATGGTTGTCTCCGGCCTGTGTGCAGCCCTACCCCCAAGTGGTGCGAGAAGGCGGTCGAAAGCTTCCGAAATGTTCATGACATATGGAAGCGCTCTCCTACGTTTGGGGATCGTCCTGTTTGGCCTTTCGTCCCTTAGTGTATGTACTGGTCGACGAAGCTGCGCGGGTAGCCATTGGCTTTGAACACCCATCGATGGTGTTGTAATTCAGCAAACTTGTCTTCCGGTCCACTGCAGCGCGTCCCAAATGTTGGTATAGCATCCTTAATCAGCTGCGTTTGTGACTGATTAGGTGGTTGCTGTTGTAACTGGGTACTTGAGTCGTGTTTGTCCCTTTCCTGAATAGTTTGGTTTTCAA